>MU227125.1:1752368-1790827 GCA_018584345.1 Thuja plicata
GCCGAATCGGTCAACTGTTTGATGATAATGAGTTGTAATCTCATAACAAGCCATTCTGAGGTTCCACCTCGCCGAATCGGTCAACCGTTCAATGATAATGAGTTGTAATCTCATAAAAAGCTATTCTGAGGTTCCACATCGCTGAATCGGTCAACTGTTCGATGATAATGAGCTGCAATCTCATAACAAGCTGTTCTGAGGTTCCACATCACTGAATCGATCAACCATTTGATGATAATGAGTTGTAATCTCATAACAAGCTGTTCTGAGGTTCCACATCACCGAATCGGTCAACCATTCGATGATAATGAGCTATAATCTCATAACAAGCTGTTTTGAGGTTCCACATCGGCGAATCGATCAACCGTTCCATGATAATGAGTTACAATCTCATAACAAGCTATTCTGAGGTTCCACATCGCCGAATCAGTCAACCGTTCGATGATAATGAGCTGTAATCTCATAACAAGCTATTCTAAGGTTCCACATCGCCAAATCGGTCAATCATTCGATGATAATGAGTTATAATCTCATAACAAGCCGTTCTGAGGTTCCACATCACCGAATCGATCAACCGTTCAATGATTATGAGTTGTAATCTCATAACAAGCCGTTCTGAGGTTCCACATCGCCGAATCGATCAACCATTGAATGATAATCAGCTGCAATCTCATAACAAGCTATTCTGATGTTCTACATCACTAAATCGGTCAACCATTTGATGATAATGAGTTGTAATCTCATAACAAGCTGTTCTAAGGTTCCACATCGCTGAATCGGTCAACCGTTCCATCATAATCAACTGCAATCTCATAACAAGTTGTTCTGAGGTTCCACATCATCGAATCGGTTAACCGTTCGATGATAATGAGTTGTAATCTCATAACAAGCCGTTCTGAGGTTGCACATCACTAAATCAATCAACCGTTTGATGATAATGAGTTGTAATCTCATAACAAGCTATTCTGAGGTTCCACATCGCCGAATTGATCAACCGTTCGATGATAATGAGTTGCAATCTCATAACAAGCTGTTCAGAAGTTCCACATCACCGAAACGGTAAACCATTCGATGATAATGAGCTGCAATCTCATAACAAGCTATTTTGAAGTTCCACATCACCAAATCGGTCAACCGTTCGATGATAATGAGTTGCAATCTCATAACAAGCTGTTCTGAGGTTCCACATCGTCGAATCGGTCAACCGTTAGAAGATAATCAGCTGTAATCTCATAAAAAGCTATTCTGATGTTCTACATCACTGAATCGGTCAATCATTCGATGATAATGAGTTGTAATCTCATAACAAGCTATTTTGAGGATCCACATCGCTGAATCGGTTAACTATTTGATGATAATGAACTAGAATCTCATAACAAGCTGTTCTGAGGTTCCACATCACCAAATTGCTCAACCGTTCGATGATAATGAGTTGTAATCTTATAAAAAGCCATTCTGAGGTTCCACATCGCTGAATCGATCAACCGTTCGATGAAAATGAGTTGTGATCTCATAACAAGCTATTGTGTGGTTCCACATCGCCGAATCGATCAACCGTTTGATGATAATGAGTTGTAATCTCATAACAAGCCATTCTAAGGTTCCACATCACCGAATTGATCAACCGTTTGATGATAATGAGTTGTAATCTCATAACATGCTATTCTGAGGTTCCACATTGCCGAATCAGTCAACCGTTCGATGATAATGAGTTGTAATCTCATAACAAGCCATTCTAAAGTTTAACATCACCGACTCGGTTAATCGTTTGATTATAATCAGCTGCAATCTCATAACAAGCTATTCTGAGGTTCTATATTGCCAAATCGGTCAACCGTTCGATGATAATGAGTTATAATCTCATAACAAGCTATTCTAAGGTTCCACATCACCGAATCGGTCAACCGTTCGATGATAATGAGCTACAATCTCATAACAAGCTATTCTAAGGTTCTACATCACTGAATCGGTCAACCGTTTGATGATAATGAGTTGTAATCTCATAACAAGCTATTCTGAGGTTCCACATCACCGAATCAATCAATCATTTGATGACAATGAGTTGCAATCTCATAACAAGCTATTCTGAGGTTCCACATCGCCGAATCGATCAACCGTTCGATGATAATGAGCTGCAATCTCATAACAAGCTATTGTGAGGTTCCACATCGCCAAATCGATCAACCGTTTGATGATAATGAGTTGCAATCTCATAACAAGCCGTTCTGAGGTTCCACATCGCCAAATTGGTCAACCATTCAATGATAATAAGCTGCAATCTCATAACAAGCTGTTCTGAGGTTCGAGATCACCAAATCGGTCAATCATTCGATGATTATGAGTTGTAATCTCATAACAAGCCATTTTGAGGTTCCACATCACCGAATCGATCAACTATTTGATGATAATTAGCTGCAATCTCATAAAAAAAGTTGTTCTGAGGTTCTACATCACCGAATCGGTCAACCGTTCGATGATAATGAGTTCTAATCTCATAACAAGCTATTCTAAGGCTCCACATCACCGAATCGGTCAACCGTTCGATGATAATCAGCTGCAATCTCATAACAAGCTATTCTAAGGTTCCACATCACCGAATTGGTCAACCGTTCGATGATAATGAGTTCTAATCTCATAACAAGCCGTTCTGAGGTTCCACATCACTGAATCGATCAACCATTCAATGATAATGAGTTGTAATCTTATAACAAGCTATTCTGAGGTTCCACATCACCGAATCGATCAACCATTTGATGATAATGAGTTGTAATCTCATAACAAGCTATTCTGAGGTTCCACATCGCCGAATCAGTCAACTATTCGATGATAATGAACTACAATCTCATAACAAGTTGTTCTGAGGTTCCACATCACCGAATCAGTCAACCATTTGATAATAATGAGTTGTAATCTCATAACAATCCATTCTGAGGTTCTACATTGCCGAATCGGTCAACCGCTCGATGATAATCAGCTACAATCTCATAACAATCCATTCTGAGGTTCCACATCGTCGAATTGGTCAACCTTTCGATGATAACCAGTTGTAATCTCATAACAAGTTGTTCTGAGGTTCCACATCGCCGAATCGATCAACCGTTTGATGATAATGAGTTGCAATCTCATAACAAGCTATTCTGAGGTTCCACATCACAGAATCGGTCAATCATTCGATGATAATGAGTTGTAATCTCATAACAAGCCATTCTAAGGTTCCACATCGCCGAATCGGTCAACCATTCGATGATAATTAGCTGCAATCTCATAACAAGCTATTTTAAGGTTCTACATCGCCGAATCGGTCAACCGTTCGATGATAATGAGTTGTAATCTCATAACAAGCTATTTTGAGGTTCCACATCATCGAATCGTTCAACCATTTGATGATAATGAGTTATAATCTCATAACAAGCTATTCTGAGGTTCCACATTGCCGAATCAATCAACCGTTTGATGATAATGAGTTGTAATCTCATAACAAGCTATTCTGAGGTTGTACATCGCCGAATCGGTCAACCGTTCGATGATAATGAGTTGCAATCTCATATTAAGTTGTTCTGAGGTTCCACATCACCGAATCGGTCAACTATTCGATGATAATGAGCTGCAATCTTATAACAAGCTGTTCTGAGGTTCCACATCACCGAATCGGTCAACCGTTTAATGATAATGAGTTGCAATCTCATAAAAAGCTGTTCTGAGGTTCCACATTGCCGAATCGATCAACCGTTCGATGATAATGAGTTGTAATCTGATAACAAGCTATTCTGAGGTTCCACATCACCGAATTGATCAACCGTTTGATGATAATGAGTTGCAATCTCATAACAAGCTGTTCTGAGGTTCCACATCGCCGACTTGATCAATTATTCAATGATAATGAGCTACAATCTTATAACAAGTTGTTCTGACATTCCACATCACTGAATCGGTCAACCGTTCAATGATAATGAGTTGCAATCTCATAAAAAGCCGTTCTGAGGTTCCACATCGCCGAATTGATCAATCGTTTAATGATAAAATGATGTTCTGAGGTTCCACATCACCGTATCGATCAACCATTCGATGATAATCAGCTACAATCTCATAAAAAGCTATTTTGAGGTTCCACATCGCCGAATCGGTCAACCGTTCGATGATAATGAGTTGTAATCTCATAACAAGCCGTTTTAAGGTTCCACATCACCAAATCTGTTAAGTGGTCGATAATAATGAGTTGTAATCTCATAACAAGCTATTTTGAGGTTCCACATCGCCGAATCAGTCAACCGTTTGATGATAATGAGCTGTAATCTCATAAAAAGCTATTCTGAGGTTCCACATCGCCGAATCGGTCAACCGTTCGATGATAATGAGTTCTAATCTCATAACAAGCCATTCTGAGGTTCTACATCGTTGAATCGGTCAACTGTTTGATGATAATGAGTTGTAATCTCATAACAAGTCTTTCTGAGGTTCCACATCACCAAATCAGTCAACCATTCATTGATAATGAGTTGAAATCTCATAACAAGCTATTCTAAGGTTCTACATCGCCAAATCGGTCAACCGTTTGATGATAATGAGCTACAATCTCATAACAAGCTATTATGAGGTTCCACATCTTTCTATCGATCAACCGTTCGATGATAATGAGTTTTAATCTCATAACAAGTCATTCTGAGGTTCCACATCGCCAAATCGGTCAACCATTCGCTGATAATGAGTTGCAATCTCACAACAAACTATTCTGAGGTTCCACATCGCCAAATCGGTCAACCGTTTGATGATAATGAGCTGCAATCTCATAACAAGCTGTTCTAAGGTTCCACATCGTCAAATCGGTCAACCATTTGATGATAATGAGTTGTAATCTCATAACATGCCATTCTGAGGTTCCACATCACCGAATCGGTCAACCGTTCGATGATAATGAGTTGCAATCTCATAAAAAGATGTTCTGAGGTTCCACATCACTAAATTAGTCAACCGTTTGCTGATAATGAGTTGCAATCTCATAACAAGCTATTCTGAGGTTCCACATCGCCGAATCAATCAACCATTTGATGATAATGAGCTGCACTCTCATAGCAAGCTGTTCTGAGGTTCCACATCGCCGAATCTGTCAACCATTCAATGATAATGAGTTGTAATCTCATAATAAGCTATTTTAAGGTTTTACATCGCCGAATCAGTCAACCATTTGATGATAATGTTTTTTAATCTCATAACAAGCCCTTCTAAGGTTCCACATCGCCGAATCAGTCAACTATTCGATGATAATGAGCTGTAATCTCATAACAAGCTGTTCTGAGGTTCTACATCCCTGAATCGCTGATAATGAGTTGCAATCTCATAAAAAGCTGTTCTGAGGTTCCACATCGCCGAATCAGTCAATCATTCAATGATAATGAGCTGCAATCTCATAAAAAGACATTCTAAGGTTCCACATCACTGAATCGGTCAACCGTTCGATGATAATGAGTTGCAATCCCATAACAAGCTGTCTTGAGGTTGCACATCGCCAAATTGGTCAACCATTCGATGATAATGACTTGTAATCTTATAATAAGCCGTTCTAAGGTTCCACATCACCGAATCGGTCAAATCAATCGATGATAATGAGTTGTAATCTCATAACAAGCTATTCTGAGGTTCCACCTTGCCGAATCAGTCAACCGTTCAATGATAATGAGCTGCAATCTCATAACAAGCTATTCTGAGGTTCCACATAACCGAATCGGTCAACCATTCGATGATAATGAGTTGTAATATCATAACAAGCCTTTCTTTAGTTCCACATCGCTGAATCGGTCAACCATTCGATGATAATGGGTTGTAATCTCATAACAAGTTGTTCTGAGGTTCCACATCGCTGAATCGATCAACCGTTTGATGATAATCAGCTGCAATCTCATAACAAGCTGTTCTGAGGTTCTACATCGCCAAATCAGTCAGCCGTTCAATCATAATGAGTTATAATCTCATAACAAGCTGTTCTGAGGTTCCACATTGCCGAATCGGTCAATCGTTCCATGATAATGAGCTGCAATCTCATAACAAGTTGTTGTGAGGTTCCACATCGCTGACTCAGTCAACCGTTCGATGATAATGAGTTGTCATCTCATAACAAGCCATTTTAAGGTTCCACATCGCCGAATCAGTCAACCATTCAATGATAATGAGTTGTAATCTCATAACAAGCTGTTCTGAGGTTCCACATCACCGAATTGGTCAACCGTTCGATGATAATGAGTTGCAATCTCATAACAAGCTTTTCTGTGGTTCCACTTCACTGAATCGGTCAACCGTTCAATGATAATGAGTTGTAATCTCATAACAAGCCATTCTAAGGTTCCACATCGCCGAATTGATCAATCATTCAATGATAATGAGTTGTAATCTCATAACAAGCTATTCTGAGGTTCCACATCGCCGAATCAATCAACCATTCGATGATATTGAGTTGCAATCTCATAACAAGCTATTATAAGGGTTCCACATTGTCGAATCCATCAACCATTTGATGATAATGAGCTGCAATCTCATAACAAGTTGTTCTGAGGTTCCACATCACCGAATCGATGAACCGTTTGATGATAATGAGTTGTAATCTCATAATAAGCTGTTCTGAGGTTCTACATCGCCGAATCGATCAACCGTTCGATGATAATGAGTTGCAATCTCATAATAAGCTATTCTGAGGTTCCACATTGCTGAATCGGTCAACCATTCGATGATAATAAGCTACAATCTCATAACAAGCTATTTTGAGGTTCCACATCACTGAATCGGTCAACCGTTCGATGATAATGAGTTGTAATCTCATAACAAGCCGTTCTGAGGTTCGACATCACTAACTTGGTCAACCGTTCGATGATAATCAGTTGCAATCTCATACCAAGCTGTTCAGAGGTTCTACATCACCGAATCGGTCAACCGTTCGATGATAATGAGTTCTAATCTCATAACAAGTTGTTCTTAGGTTCCACATCACCAAATCGGTCAACCGTTCAATGATAATGAGCTGCAATCTCATAACAAGCTATTCTGAGGTTCCACATCACTGAATTGGTCAATTGTTTGATGATAATGAGTTGTAATCTCATAACAAGTTGTTCTGAGGTTCCACATCACCGAATCAATCAACCGTTCGATGATAATGAGCTACAATCTCATAACAAGCTGTTCTAAGGTTCCACATCGCTGAATCGGTCAACCGTTTGATGATAATGAGTTGTAATCTCATAACAAGCTATTCTAAGGTTCCACATCACCGAATCAATCAACCGTTTGATGATAATGAGTTGTAATCTCATAACAAGCTATTCTGAGGTTCCACATCGCCGAATCAATCAACCGTTTGATGATAATGAGTTGCAATCTCATAACAAGCTATTCTGAGGTTCCACATCACTGAATCGGTCAACCGTTTGATGATAATGAGCTGCAATCTCATAACAACCTATTCTAAGGTTCCACATCGCCGAATCAGTCAACTATTCGATGATAATGAGTTGTAATGTCATAACAAGCCGTTCTGAGGTTCCACATCACCGAATTGGTCAACCATTCGATGATAATCAGCTGCAATCTCATAACAAGTTGTTCTGAGGTTCTACATCACCGAATCGGTCAACCATTTGATGATAATGAGTTGTAATCTCATAACAAGTTGTTCTGCGGTTCTACATTGCTAAATCGGTCAACCATTTGATGAAAATGAGCTGTAATCTCATAACAAGCTAATCTGAGGTTCCATATCGCCGAATCGGTCAACCGTTTGATGATAATGAGTTGTAATCTCATAAAAATCTTTTCTGAGGTTCCACATCACCGAATCGATCAACCGTTTGATGATAATGAGTTGTAATCTCATAACAAGCTATTCTGAGGTTCCACATTGCCGAATTGATCAACCGTTCGATGATAACAAGTTGCAATCTCATAATAAGCTATTTTGAGGTTCCACATCACCAAATTGGTCAACCGTTTGATGATAATGAGCTACAATCTCATAACAAGCTGTTCTGAGGTTTCACATTGCCGAATCGGTCAACCGTTCAATGATAATGAGTTGTAATCTCATAACAAGCCATTCTGAGGATCCACATCGCTAAATTGGTCAACTGTTTGATGGTAATTAGTTGTAATCTTATAACAAGTTGTTTTGAGGTTCCACATCATTGAATCGATCAAACATTTAATGATAATGAGTTGCAATCTCATAACAAGATATTCTGAGGTTCCACATCGCCTAATCGATCAACTGTTTGATGATAATGAGCTGCAATCTCATAACAAGCTGTTCTGACATTCCACATTGCCAAATTGGTCAACCGTTTGATGATAATGAATTTTAATCTCATAACAAGCCGTTCTGAGGTTCCACATCGCCGAATCGATCAACTGTTTGATGATAATTAGTTGTAATCTTATAAGAAGTTGTTCTGAGGTTCCACATCACTGAATCGATCAAACGTTCAATGATAATGAGTTGCAATCTCATAACAAGCTATTTTGAGGCTCCACATTGCCGGATCGGTCAACCATTTGATGATAATCAACTGTAATCTCATAACAAGCTGTTCTAAGGTTCTACATCGCCGAATCGGTCCACCGTTTGATGATAATGAGTTGTAATCTCATAACAAGTTTTTCTAAGGTTCCACATCGCCGAATCGATCAATCATTTGATGATAATGAGCTGCAATCTCATAACAAGCTATTCTGAGGTTCCACATCGCCGAATCGGTCAACCGTTTGATGATAATGTGTTGTAATCTCATAACAAGTCATTCTGAGGTTCCACATCACCAAATCGATCAACTGTTTGATGATAATGAGTTGTAATCTCATAACAAGTTGTTCTGAGGTTCCATATCGCCGAATCGATCAACTGTTTGATGATAATGAGTTACAATCTCATAACAAGCTATTCTGAGGATCCACATCACTGAATTGGTCAACCGTTCGATGATAATGAGCTGCAATCTCATAACACGCTATTCTGAGGTTCCACATCATCGAATCGGTCAACCATTTGATGATAATGAGTTGTAATCTCATAACAAGCCATTTTGAGGTTCCACATCGCCGAATCGATCAACCGTTCGATGATAATGAGTTGTAATCTCATAACAAGCTATTTTGAGGTTCCACATCACTGAATTGATCAAGTGTTCGATGATAATAAGTTGCAATCTCATAACAAGCTATTCTGAGGTTCCACATCACCGAATCAGTCAACAGTTTGATGATAATGAGTTGTAATATCATAACAAGTCATTCTGAGGTTCCACATCACCAAATCGGTCAACCGTTTGATGATAATGAGTTGTAATCTCATAACAAGCTATTCTGAGGTTCCACATCGCCGAATCGATCAATTGTTTGATGATAATCAGCTCCAATCTCATAACAAGCTATTCTCAGGTTCTACATCGCCGAATCGATCAACCATTCGATGGTAATGAGTCGTAATCTCATAACAAGCTATTTTGAGGTTCCACATCACCAAATTGGTCAACCATTCGATGATAATGAGCTGCAATCTCATAACAAGCTATTCTGAGGTTCCACCAGTCAACCATTCGATGATAATGAGTTGTAATCTCATAACAAGCCATTCTGAGGTTCCACATCACCGAATCGATCAATCATTCGATGATAATGAGTTGTAATCTCATAACAAGCTATTCTGAGGTTCCACATCGCCGAATCGATCAACCGTTCGATGATAATAAGTTGCAATCTCATAACAAGTTGTTCTGAAGTTCCACATCACTGAATCGGTCAACCGTTTGATGATAATGAGCTGCAATCTCATAACAAGCTGTTCTGAGGTTCCACATCGCTGAATCGATCAACCATTTGATGATAATGAGTTGTAATCTCATAACAAGCCATTCTGAGGTTCCACATCGCCGAATCGATCAACCGTTTGATGATAATGAGTTGTAATCTCATAACAAGCTGTTCTGAGGTTCCACATCACCGAATCGATAAACCGTTCGATGATAATGAGTTGCAATCTCATAACAAGCTATTCTGAGGTTCCACATCACCAAATTGGTCAACCGTTCAATGATAATGAGCTGCAATCTCATAACAAGTTGTTCTGAGGTTCTACATCACCGAATCGGTCAACCGTTTGATGATAATGAGGTGTAATCTCATAACAAGCCATTCTAAGGTTCCACATCGCCGAATCGGTCAACTGTTTAATGATAATCAGTTGCAATCTCATAACAAGCTGTTCTGAGGTTCTACATCACCGAATCAGTCAACCGTTCGATGATAATGAGTTGTAATCTCATAACAAGCTGTTCTGAGGTTCCACATCACCGAATCAGTCAACCATTCGATGATAATGAGTTGTAATCTCATAACAAGCCATTCTAAGGTTCCACATTGCCAAATCAATCAACCATTTGATGATAATGAGTTGTAATCTGATAACAAGCTGTTTTGAGGTTCCACATCACCGAATCGATCAACCGTTCGATGATAATGAGTTGCAATCTCATAACCAACTGTTCTGAGGTTCCACATCGCTGAATCGGTCAACCGTTCGATGATAATGAGCTTCAATCTTATAACAAGCTGTTCTGAGGTTCCACATCACCGAATCGGTCAACTATTTGATTATAATGAGTTGCAATCTCATAACAAGCCGTTCTGAGGTTCCACATCGCTGAATCGGTCAACCGTTTGATGATAATGAGCTGCAATCTCATAACAAGCTATTTTGAGGTTCCACATTGCCGAAATGGTCAACCATTCGATGATAATGAGTTGTAATCTCATAACAAGCCCTTCTAAGGTTCCACATCACCAAATCCATCAACCGGTCGATGATAATGAGTTGTAATCTCATAACAAGCCATTTTGAGGTTCCGCATCGCCGAATCAGTCAACCGTTTGATGATAATGAGTTGCAGTCTCATAAGAAGCTATTCTGAGGTTCCACATCGCTGAATCGGTCAACCATTCAATGATAATGAGTTGTAATCTCATAACAAGCCATTCTGAGGTTCTACATCACCCAATCGGTCAACTATTTGATGATAATGAGTTGTAATCTAATAACAAGTCTTTCTGAGGTTCCACATTGCCAAATCGGTCAACCATTCACTAATAATGAGTTGCAATCTCATAACAAGCTGTTCTAAGATTCCACATCACCAAATCGATGAACCGTTCGATGATAATGAGCTACAAGCTCATAACAAGCTGTTCTAAGGTTCCAAATCTTTCAATCGGTCAGCTGTTCGATGATAATGAGTTGTAATCTCATAAAAAGTCATTCTGAGGTTCCACATCGCCGAATTAGTCAACCGTTCGCTAATAATGAGTTGCAATCTCATAACAAGTTGTTCTGAGGTTCCACATCGCCAAATCGGTCAACCGTTCGATGATAATGTGTTGCAATCTCATAACAAGCTATTCTGAGGTTTCACATTGCCGAATCGGTCAACCGTTTGATGAGAATGAGTTGTAATCTCATAACAAGCCATTCTGAGGTTCCACATCATCGAATCGGTCAACCGTTCAATGATAATGAGTTGTAATCTCATAAAAAGATGTTTTGAGGTTCCACATCACGAAATCGGTCAACCGCTTCCTGATAATAAGTTGCAATCTCATAACAAGCTATTCTAAGGTTCCACATCGCCGAATCGGTCAACCATTTGATGATAATGAGCTCAACTCTCATAACAAGCTATTCTGAGGTTCCACATCGCCGAATTGGCAATCCATTCAATGATAATGAGTTATAATCTCATAACAAGCTGTTCTAAGGTTTCACATCGCCAAATAAGTCAACCATTTGATGATAATGTTTTGTAATCTCATAACAAGCCATTCTGAGGTTCCACATCTCCGAGTCGGTCAACTATTCGATGATAATCAGCTGCAATCTCATAAAAAGCTATTCTGAGGTTCTACATCACCGAATCGGCCAACCGTTCGATGATAATGAGTTGTAATATCATAAAAAGCTATTTTGAGGTTCCACATTACCGAATCGGTCAACCGTTCACTGATAATGAGCTGTAATCTCATAACAAGCTATTCTGAGGTTCCACATCACCAAATCGATCAACCGTTTGATGATAATGAGTTGTAATCTCATAACAAGTTTTTTTGAGGTTCCACATCACCGAATCGGTCAACCATTCGATGATAATGAGCTGCAATCTCATAACAAGTTATTCTGTGGTTCCACATCGCTGAACAGGTCAACTGTTCGATGATAAAGAGTTATAATCTCATAACAAGACGCTCTGCGGTTCCACATCGCCAAATTGGTCAACCGTTCGCTGATAATGAGTTGCAATCTCATAACAAGCTATTCTGAGGTTCCACATCACCAAATTGGTCAACCATTTGATGATAATAAGCTGTAATCTCATAAAAATCTATTATGAGGTTCCACATCGCCGAATCAGTCAATCGTTCGATGATAATGAGTTGCAATCTCATAACAAGCTATTCTGAGGTTCCACATCGCCAAATCGGTCAACCATTCGATGACAATGAGTTGTAATCTCATAATAAGTCATTCTAAGGTTTCACATCACCGAATCGGTCAACTTTTTGTTGATAATGAGTTGTAATCTCATAGCGAGCCATTTCGAGGTTCCACATCGCCAAATCGGTCAACCATTCGCTGATAATGAGTTGCAATCTCATAACAAGCTGTTCTGAGGTTCTACATCATCGAATTGGTCAACCGTTTGATGATAATGAGCTGCAATCTCATAACAAGCTATTCTAAGGTTCCACATCATCGAATCGGTCAACCATTTGATGATAATGAGTTGTAATCTCATAACAAGCCATTCTGTGGTTCCACATCACAAAATCGGTCAACTATTCACTGATAATGATTTGCAAACTCATAACAAGCTGTTTTGAGGTTCCACATTGCCAAATCCATAACCGATCGATGATAATGAGTTGTAATCTCATAACAAGCTGTTCTGAGGTTCCACATTGCCGAATCAGTCAACCGTTCAATGATAATGAGCTGCAATCTTATAAAAAGCTATTCTGAGGTTCCACATCGCCGAGTCAGTCAACCATTTGATGATAATGAGTTGTAATATCATCACAAGCCTTTCTAAGGTTCCACATCATTAAATCGGTCAACCGTTCGATGATAATGAGTTGTAATCTCATAACAAGCTATTCTGAAGTTCCACATTGCTGAATCGATCAACCGTTCGATGATAATCAGCTGCAATCTCATAACAAGCTGTTTTGAGGTTGTACATCGCCGAATTAGTCAGCCATTCAATGATAATGAGTTATAATCTCATAACAAGATGTTCTGAGGTTCTACACCGCTGAATTGGTCAACCGTTTGATGATAATGAGCTGCAATCTCATAACAACACGTTCTAAGGTTCCACATTGCCAAATCGGTCAACCGTTTGATGATAATGAGTTGTAATCCCATAACAAGCCATTTTGAGGTTCCACATCGCCAAATTGATCAACCATTCCATGATAATGAGTTTTAATCTCATAACAAGCTGTTCTGAGATTCCACACCACCGAATCGATCAAACATTCGATGATAATGAGTTGCAATCTCATAACAAGCTATTCTGAGATTCCACATCACCAAATCGGTCAACCGTTCGATGATAATGAGCTACAATATCTTAACAAGTCGTTCTGAGGTTCCACATCACCGAATCGGTCAACTGTTCGATGATAATCAGCTGCAATCTCATAACAAGCTATTCTGAGGTTCTACATCACCGAATCGGTCAACCGCTCGATGATAATGAGTTGTAATCTCATAACAAACTGTTCTGAGGTTCCACATCGCTGAATCAGTCAACCGTTCAATGATAATGAGCTGCAATCTCATAACAAGCTATTCTGAGGTTCCACATCGCCGAATTGGTCAACCGTTCGATGATAATGAGTTGTAATCTCATAACAAGCTGTTCTGAGGTTCCACATCACCAAATCGATCAACTGTTCGATGATAATGAGTTGCAATCTCATAACAAGCTATTCTGAGGTTCCACATCACCAAATCGATCAACCGTTTGATGGTAATGAGCTGCAATCTCATAACAAACTATTTTGAGGTTCCACATCACCGAATCAGTCAATCGTTTGATGATAATGAGTTGTAATCTCATAACAAGCCCTTTTGAGGTTCCACAATGTCAAATCAATCAACCATTCAATGATAATGAGTTGTAATCTCATAACAAGCTATTCTGAGGTTCCACATCGCCAAAGCGATCAACCGTTCAATGATAATGAGTTGCAATCTCATATAAGCTATTCTGAGGTTCCACATCACTAAATCGGTCAACCGTTCAATGATAATGAGATGCAATCTCATAACAACCTGTTCTGAGGTTCCACATCAGTGAATCGGTCAACCATTTGATGATAATGAGTTGTAATCTCATAAGAAGCCATTCTGAGGTTCCACATCGCCGAATCAGTCAACCGTTTGATGATAATCAGCTGCAATCTCATAACAAGCCGTTCTAAGGTTCTACATCCCCGAATCAGTCAACCGTTCGATGATAATGAGTTGTAATCTCATAACAAGTTGTTCTGAGGTTCCACATCGTCTAATCGGTCAACTGTTTGATGATAATGAGCGGCACTCTCATAACAAGTTGTTCTGAGGTTCCACATCACCGAACCGGTCAATCGTTCAATGATAATGAGTTGTAATCTCATAACAAGCCATTCTGAGGTTCCACATCACCGAATCGATCAACCGTTCAATGATAATGATTTGTAATCTCATAACAAGCTGTTCTGAGGTTTCATATCAGCGAATCAATCAATCATTTGATGATAATGAGTTGCAATCTCATAAGAAGTTGTTTTGAGGTTCCATATCGCCGAATCGCTCAACCGTTCGATGATAATAAGCCGTAATCTCATAACAAGCTGTTCTGAGGTTCCACATCACTAAATCGGTCAACCATTTGATGATAATGAGTTGTAATCTCATAACAAGCCATTCTGAGGTTCCACATCGCCGAATCGGTCAACCATTCGATGATAATCAGCTGCAATCTCATAACAAGCTATTCTGAGGTTCTACATCGCCGAATCGGTCAACCATTCGATGATAATGAGTTGTAATCTTATAACAAGCTGTTCTGAGGTTCCACATCACCAAATCGGTCAACTATTCGATGATAATGAGCTGCAATCTCATAACAAGTTATTCTGAGGTTCCACATCACCAAATCGGTCAACCGTTTGATGATAATGAGTAGTAATCTGATAACAAATCATTCTGAGGTTCCACATTGCCGAATCGATCAACCGTTTGATGATAATGAGTTGTAATCTCATAACAAGCTATTCTGAGGTTCTACATCGCTGAATCGATCAACTGTTCGAAGATAATGAGCTACAATCTCATAACAAGCTATTCTGAGGTTCCACATTGCCAAATCGGTCAACCGTTTTATGATAATGAGTTGTAATCTCATCACAAGCCGTTCTGAGTTTCCACATCGCTGAACCGATCAACCGTTCGATGATAATTAATTGTAATCTCATAACAAGCTATTCTGAGGTTCCACATCACCGAATTGATCAACCGTTCGATGATAATGAGTTGTAATCTCATAACAAGCTATTCTGAGGATTCACATCGCTGAATCGGTCAACCATAAGATGATAATGAGCTGCAATCTCATAACAAGCTATTCTGAGGTTCCACATAGCCAAATCAGTCAACCGTTCGATGATAATGAGTTGTAATCTCATAAAAAGCTGTTCTGAGGTTTCACATCGCCAAATCGGTCAACCATTCGATGATAATCAGCTATAATCTCATAACAAGATGTTCTAAGGTTCTACATCGCCGAATCGGTCAACCGTTTGATGATAATGAGTTGTAATCTTATAACAAGCTGTTCTGAGGTTCCACATCACCGAATCAGTCAACCGTTTGATGATAATGAGTTGTAATCTCATAACAAGCCATTCTGAGGTTACACATCACAGAATCGGTCAACCATTCAATGATAATCAGCTGCAATTTCATAACAAGCTGTTCTGAGGTTCTACATCGCCGAATCGGTCAACTATTTGATGATAATGAGTTGTAATCAAATAACAAGCTATTTTGAGGTTCCACATCGCTGAATCGGTCAACCATTCGATGATAATGAGCTGCAATCTCATAACAAGCTGTTCTAAGGTTCCACATCACCGAATCAGTCAACCATTCGATGATAATGAGTTGTAATCTCATAACAAGTTGTTCTGAGGTTCCACATCGCCAAATCGATCAACCGTTTGATGATAATGAGTTGTAATCTCATAACAAGCTATTCTAAGTTTCCACATCATCGAATCAATCAACCGTTCGATGATAATGACTTACAATCTCATAACAAGCTGTTCTAAGCTTCCACATTGCTGAATCGATCAACCGTTCGATAATAATGAGTTACAATCTCATAACAAGTTTTTCTAAGGTTCCACATCACCAAATCGGTCAACCATTCAATGATAATGAGTTATAATCTCATAACAAGCCGTTCTGAGGTTCCACATCGCTGAATCGGTCAACTGTTTGATGATAATCAACTGCAATCTCATAACAAGTTGTTCTGAGGTTCTACATCGCCGAATCGGTCAACTGTTCGATGATAATGAGTTGTAATCTCATAACAAGCTATTCTGCGGTTCCACATTGCCAAATTGGTCAACTATTCTATAATAATGAGCTGTAATCTCATAACAAGCTGTTCTGAGGCTCCACATCACCGAATCGGTCAACCGTTTGATGATAATGAGTTGTAATCTCATAACAAGCCGTTCTAAGGTTCCACATCACGAAATCAGTCAACTGTTCGATGATAATGAACTGCAATCTCATAACAAGCTGTTCTGAGGTTCCACATCGCCGAATCGGTCAACCGTTCAATGATAATCAGCTGCAATCTCATAACAAGCTGTTCTGAGGTTTTGCATTGCCGAATCGGTCAACCGTTCAATGATAATGAGTTGTAATCTCATAACAAGCTATTCTGAGGTTCCACATCACCGAATCGGTCAACCATTCCATGATAATGAGCTGCGATCTCATAACAAGCTATTCTGAGGTTCCACATCACCGAATCGGTCAACCATTCGATGATAATGAGTTGTAATCTCATAACAAGCCATTCTGAGGTTCCACATCGCCGAATCGGTCAACCATTTGATGATAATCAGCTGTAATATCATAACAAGCTATTCTAAGGTTCTACATCACCGAATCGGTCAACTGTTTGATGATAATGAGTTGTAATCTCATAACAAGTTGTTCTGAGGTTCCACATTACCAAATCAGTCAACCGTTCAATGATAATGAGCTGCAATCTCATAACAAGTTGTTCTAAGGTTCCACATCGCTGAATCGGTCAACCGTTTGATGATAATGAGTTGTAATGTCATAACAAGCCATTCTGAGGTTCCACATCACCGAATCGGTCAACCGTTTGATGATAATCAGCTGCAATCTCATAACAAGCTATTCTGAGGTTCTACATTGCTGAATCGGTCAACTGTTTGATGATAATGAGTTGTAATCTCATAACAAGCTATTCTAAGGTTCCACATCACTGAATCGGTCAACCGTTAGATGATAATGAGCTACAATCTCATAACAAGCTGTTCTGAGGTTCCACATCGCTGAATCGGTCAACCATTTGATGATAATGAGTTGTAATCTCATAACAAGCTGTTCTGAGGTTCCACATCACCGAATCGGGCAATCATTCGATGATAATCAGCTACAATCTCATAACAAGCTACATCGTTGAATCATTCAACCGTTCGATGATAATGAGTTGTAATCTCATAACAAGCTGTTCTGAGGTTCAACATCGCTGAATAAGTCAACCATTTGATGATAATCAGCTGCAATCTTATAACAAGCTGTTCTGAGGTTCCACATTGCCGAATCAGTCAACCGTTCGATGATTATGAGTTGTAATATCATAACAAGTTGTTCTGAGGTTCCACATCACCGAATCAATGAACCGTTCGATGATAATAAGTTGTAATCTCATAACAAATTGTTCTGAGGTTCCACATCACCGAATCGATCAACCATTCGATGATAATGAGTTGCAATCTCATAACAAAATGTTCTGAGGTTCTACATCGCCGAATCGGTCAACCGTTTGATGATAATGAGCTGCAATCTCATAACAAGCTGTTCTGAGGTTCCACATCGCAAAATCAGTCAACCATTTGATGATAATGAGTTATAATCTCATAACAAGCCATTCTGAGGTTCCACATCACCAAATCGGTCAACCGCTCGATGATAATCAACTGCAATCTCATAACAAGTTGTTCTGAGGTTCTACATTGCCGAATTGGTCAACCGTTCGATGATAATGAGATGTAATCTCATAACAAGCTGTTCTGAGGTTCCACATCGCCTAATCGGTCAATCGTTCGATGATAATGAGCTGCAATCTCAGAACAAGCTATTTTGAGTTTCCACATCGCCGAATCGTTTAACCGTTCGAGGATAATGAGTTGTAATCTCATAACATGCTATTTTGAGGTTCCACATCACTGAATCGATCAACCATTTGACGATAATGAGTTGTAATCTCATAACAAGCTATTCTAAGGTTCCACATCGCCGAATCGGTCAACCATTCGATAATAATCAACTGCAATATCATAACAGTCTCTTCTGAGGTTCTACATTGCCGAATCGGTCAACCGTTCGATGATAATGAGTTGTAATCTCATAAGAATCTATTTTGAGGTTCCACATCACCAAATCGGTCAACTGTTCGATGATAATGAGCTATAATCTCATAACAAGCTGTTCTGAGGTTCCACATCACCGAATCGGTCAACCATTCGATGATAATGAGTTGTAATCTCATAACAAGCTATTCTGAGGTTCTACATCGCCGAATCAATCAACCGTTTGATGATAATGAGTTGCAATCTCATAACAAGTTGTTCTGAGGTTCCACATCACCGAATCGGTCAACCATTCGATGATAATGAGTTGTAATCTCATAACAAGCTTTTCTGAGGTTCCACATTGCCGAATCGATAAACTGTTCAATGATAATGAGTTGTAATCGCATAACATGCTCTTTCTGAGGTTCCACATCACCGAATCGATCAACCGTTCAATGATAATGAGTTGTAATCTCATAAGAAGCTATTTTGAGGTTCCACATCACCAAATCGGTCAACTGTTCGATGATAATAAGCTATAATCTCATAACAAGCTATTTTGACGTTCCACATTGCCAAATTGATCAATCGTTCGATGATAATGAGTTGTAATCTCATAACACGCTATTCTAAGGTTCCACATTGCCGAATCGGTCAATCGTTCGATGATAATGAGCGGCAATCTCATAACTAGCTATTCTGAGGTTCCACATCACCGAATCGGTCAACCATTTGATGATAATGAGTTGTAATCTCATAACAAGCCATTCTGAGGTTCCACATCACCAAATCGGTCAACCATTCGATGATAATGAGCTACAATCTCATAACAAACTGTTCTAAGGTTCCACATCACCAAATCGGTCAACCGTTCGATGATAATGAGTTGTAATCTCATAACAAGCCATTCTAAGGTTCCACATCACCGAATCGGTCAACCGTTCGATGATAATCAGCTGCAATCTCATAACAAGCTATTCTAAAGTTCTACATCACCGAATCGGTCAACCGTTTGATGATAATGAGTTGTAATCTCATAACAAGCTATTGTAAGGTTCCACATCGCCAAATTGGTTAACTGTTCGATGATAATGAGCTGCAATCTCATAACAAGCTGTTCTGAGGTTCCACATCGCCGAATCGGTCAACTGTTTGATGATAATGAGTTGTAATCTCATAACAAATCATTCTGAGGTTCCACATCGCTGAATTGATCAACCGTTCAATGATAATATGAGTTGAACTCTCATAACAAGCTATTCTGAGGTTCCACATCGCCGAATCGATCAACCGTTCGATGATAATGAGCTGCAATCTCATAACAAGCTTTTTAAAGGTTCCACATCGTCGAATCGATCAACCGTTTGATGATAATGAGTTGCAATCTCATAACAAGCTATTCTGAGGTTCCACATCACTGAATTGGTCAACCGTTTGATGATAATGAGCTACAATCTCATAACAAGTTGTTCTAAGGTTCTACATCATTGAATCGGTCAACCATTTGATGATAATGAGTTGTAATCTCATAACAAGCCATTTTGACGTTCCACATCACCGAATCGGTGAACTGTTCGATTATAATCAGCTGCAATCTCATAACAAGCTGTTCTGAGGTTCCACATCTCTGAATTGATCAACCGTTTGATGATAATGAGTTGCAATCTCATAACAAGTTATTCTGAGGTTCCACATCACCGAATTGGTCAACCGTTCGATGATAATGAGCTGCAATCTCATAACAAGCTATTATGAGGTTCCACATCACCGAATCGGTCAACCGTTTGATGATAAAGAGTTGTAATCTCATAACAAGCCATTCTGAGGTTCCACATCACCGAATCCGTCAACCGTTCGATGATAATCAACTGCAATCTCATAACAAGCTATTCTAAGTTTCTACATCACCAAATCGGTCAACCGTTTGATGATAATGAGTTGTAATCTCATAACAAGCTATTTTGAGGTTCCACATCTCTAAATCGATCAACCGTTCGATGATAATGAGCTACAATCTCATAACAAGCTGTTATGAGGTTCTACATTTCCGAATCGGTCAACCGTTCGATGATAATGAGTTGTAATCTCATAACAAGCCATTCTAAGGTTCCACATCGCCGAATCGATCAACCGTTTGATGATAATGAGTTGTAATCTCAGAACAAGCTGCTCTGAGGTTCCACATCACCGAATCGATCAACTGTTTGATGATCATGAGTTGCAATCTCATAATAAGCTGTTTTGAGGTTCCACATCGCCGAATCGGTCAACGGTTCAATGATAATGAGCTGCAATCTCATAACAAGTTGTTCTGAGGTTCTACATCACTGAATCGGTCAACCGTTCGATGATAATGAGTTGTAATCTCATAACAAGTTGTTCTGAGGTTCCACATTGCTGAATAGATCAACCATTCGATGATAATCAGCTACAATCTCATAACAAGTTGTTCTGAGGTTCAACATCACCGAATCGGTGAACCATTCGATGATAATGAGTTGTAATCTCATAACAAGCTGTTTTGAGGTTCCACATCGCCGAATCGGTCAACCATTCAATGATAATGAGCTGCAATCTCATAACAAGCTATTTTGAGGTTCCACATCACCGAATCGGTCAACCATTCGATGATAATGAGTTGTAATCTCATAACAAGCCATTTTGAGGTTTCACATCACTGAATCGATCAATCATTCGATGATAATGAGTTGTAATCTCATAACAAGCTGTTCTGAGGTTCCACATCGCCGAATCGGTCAACCGTTCGATGATAATGAGTTGTGATCTCATAACAAGCCATTCTGAGGTTCCACATCGCTGAATCCGTCAACCATTTGATGATAATCAGTTGCAATCTCATAACAAGCTATTCTGAGGTTCTACATCACCGAACCAGTCAACCGTTCGATGATAATGAGTTGTAATCTCATAATAAGATGTTCTGAGGTTCCACATCGCCAAATTGGTCAACCGTTCGATGATAATCAGCTGCAATCTCATAACAACCTATTCTGAGGTTCCACATCACTGAATCAGTCAACCATTTGATGATAATGAGTTGTAATCTCATAACAATCCATTCTCAGGTTCCACATCACTGAATCGATCAACCGTTCGATGATAATGAGTTGTAATCTCATAACAAGCTGTTTTGAGGTTCCACATCGCCGAATTGATCAACTGTTTGATGATAATGAGTTTCAATCTCATAACCAACTGTTCTGAGGTTCCACATCCCTGAATTGGTCAACCATTCGATGATAATGAGCTGCAATCTTATAACAAGCTATTCTGAGGTTCCACATCACCGAATCGATCAACCATTTGATGATAATGAGTTGCAATCTCATAACAAGCCGTTCTAAGGTTCCAAATCGCCGAATCGGTCAACTATTTTATGATAATGAGCTGTAATCTCATAACAAGCTATTATGAGGTTCCACATCGCCGAATCGGTCAACCGTTCGATGATAATGAGTTGTAATCTCATAACAAGCCGTTCTAAGGTTCCACATCACCAAATCCATCAACTGGTCGATGATAATGAGTTGTAATCTCATAACAAGCTGTTTCGAGGTTCCACATCACCAAATCAGTCAACCGTTCGATGTTAATGAGCTGTAATCTCATAACAAGCTATTTTGAGGTACATCACCAAATCGGTCAACCGTTTGATGATAATTAGTTGTAATCTAATAACAAGCCATTATGAGGTTCTACATCACTGAATCGCTCAACTATTCGATGATAATGAGTTGTAATCTCATAACAAGTCTTTCTGAGGTTCCAGATCACCAAATCAGTCAACCGTTCGCTGATAATGAGTTACAATCTCATAACAACCTGTTCTGAGGTTCCACATCACCGAATCAGTCAACTGTTCGATGATAATGAGCTACAATCTCATAACAAGCTATTTTGAGGTTCCACATCTTTGAATCGGTCAACTGTTTGATGATAATGAGTTGTAATCTCATAACAAGTGAGGTTCCACATCGTTGAATCGGTCAACCATTCGCTGATAATGAGTTGCAATCTCATAAAAAGATTTTCTGAGGTTCCACATTGCCGAATCGGTCAACCATTCGATGATAATGAGCTGCCATCTCATAACAAGCTGTTCTGAGGTTCCACATCGCCGAATTGGTCAACAGTTGATGATAATGAGTTGTAATCTCATAAAAAGCCATTCTAAGGTTTCACATCGCCGAATTAGTCAACCATTTGATGATAATGTTTTGTAATCTCATAACAAGCCATTCTTAGGTTCCACATCGCCGAATCGGTCAATTATTCAATGATAATCAGCTGCAATCTCATAACAAGCTGTTCTGAGGTTCTACATCACCAAATCGGTCAACCGTTCGATGATAATGAGTTGTAATCTCATAACAAGCTATTCTGAGGTTCCACATCGCCGAATCAGTCAACTGTTCGCTAATAACGAGCTGTAATCTCATAACAAGCTGTTCTGAGGTTCCACATCGCCGAATCGGTCAACCGTTCGATGATAATGAGCTGCGATCTCATAACAAGATGTTATAAGGTTCCACATCGCCGAATCGGTCAACCATTCGATGATAATGAGCTGCAATCTCATAACAAGCTATTCTGAGGCTCCACATCACTGAATAGGTCAACTATTCAATGATAATGAGTTGTAACCTCATAACAAGCCGTTGTGAGGTTCCACATTGCCAAATTGGTCAACCATTCACTGATAATGAGTTGCAATCTTATAACAAGCTGTTTTGAGGTTCCACATCGTCGAATCGGTCAACCATTCGATAATAATGACCTGCAATCTCATAAAAAGCCATTCTGAGGTTCCACATCACTGAATCGGTCAACCATTCGTTGATAATGAGTTGTAATCTCATAACAAGCCATTCTGAGGTTCCACATCGCCAAATCGGTCAACCATTGGATGATAATGAGTTGTAATCTCATAATAATCCGTTATAAGGTTCTACATCACCGAATCGGTCACCCGTTCATTGATAATGAGTTGTTATCTCATAACAAGTCATTCTGAAGTTCCACATCGCCGAATCGGTCAACTGTTCACTGATAATGAGTTGCAATCTCATAACAAGCTGTTCTAATGTTCCACATCGTTGAATTGGTCAACCATTCGATGATAATGAGCTGCAATATCATAACAAGCTGTTCTGAGGTTCCACATCACCGAATCGGTCAACCATTTGATGATAATGAGTTGTAATCTCATAACAAGCCATTTTATGGTTCCACATTGCCGAATCGGTCAACCGTTCACTGATAATGAGTTGCAATCTCATAACAAGCTATTCTGAGGTTCCACATCATCGAATCGGTCAATCGTTCGATGATAATGAGCTACAATCTCATAAAAAGCTATTCTGAGATTTCACATCACTGAATCAGTCAACCGTTTGATGATAATGAGTTGTAATCTCATAACAAGCCATTCTAATCTTCCACATCGCCAAATTAGTCAACCATTCATTGATAATGAGTTGTAATCTCATAACAAGCTATTCTGAGGTTCCACATCGCCGAATCGGTCAACCGTTTGATGATAATGAGCTGCAATCTCATAACAACCTATTCTGAGGTTCCACATCGCCAAATCATTCAACCGTTTGATGATAATGAGTTGTAATCTCATAACAAGCCGTTCTAAGGTCCACATTGCCAAATCCATCAACCGGTCGATGATAATGAATTGTAATCTCATAATAAGCCATTCTGAGGTTCCACATTGCCGAATCAGTCAACCGTTCAATGATAATGAGCTGCAATCTCATAACAAGCTATTTTGAGGTTCCACATCGCCGAATCGGTCAACCATTCGATGATAATGAGTTGTAATATCATAACAAGACTTTATGAGGTTCCACATCACTGAATCAGTCAACCGTTCGATGATAATGAGTTGTAATCTCATAACAAGTTGTTCTGAGGTTCCACATCGCTGAGTCGATCAACCGTTCAATGATAATCAACTATAATCTCACAACAAGTTGTTCTAAGGTTCCACATCACCGAATCAGTCAGCCATTCGATGATAATGAGTTGTAATCTCATCACAAGCTATTCTAAGGTTCCACATCACTGAATCAGTCAACCGTTTGATGATAAAGAGCTGCAATCTCATAACAAGCTATTCTGAGGTTCCACATCGCCGAATCGGTCAACCGTTTGATGATAATGAGTTGTCATTCATAACAAGCCATTTTGAGGTTCCACATCGCCGAATCGATCAACCTTTCGATGAGAATGAGTTGTAATCTCATAACAAGCTATTTTGAGGTTCCACATCGCCGAATCGATCAACCGTTCAATGATAATGAGTTGCAATCTCAAAACAAGCTGTTCTGAGGTTCCACATCGCTAAATCGGTCAATCGTTCGATGATAATGAGCTGCAATCTCATAACAAGCTATTCTGAGGTTCCACATCGCCGAATCAGTCAACCATTCGATGATAATGAGTTGTAATCTCATAACAAGCCATTTTGAGGTTCCACATCACCGAATCGATCAATCATTCGATGATAATGAGTTGTAATCTCATAACAAGCTGTTCTGAGGTTCCACATCACCGAATTGATCAACCGTTCGATGATAATGAGTTGCAATCTCATAAAAAGTTGTTCTGAGGTTCCACATCACCGAATCAGTCAATCATTCAATGATAATGAGCTACAATCTCATAACAAGTTGTTCTAAGGTTCCACATCGCTGAATTGGTCAACCGTTCGATGATAATGAGTTGTAATCTCATAACAAGCCGTTCTGAGGTTCCACATCACCAAATCGGTCAACCGTTCGATGATAATCAGCTGCAATCTCATAACAAGCTATTTTGAGGTTCTACATCGCCGAATCGGTCAACTATTTGATGATAATGAGTTGTAATCTCATAACAAGCTATTCTAAGGTTCTAGATCGCCGAATCGGTCAACTGTTCGATGATAATTAGCTGTAATCTCATAACAAGCTATTCTGAGGTTCCACATCGCTGAATAGGTCAACCGTTCGATGATAAGGAGTTGTAATCTCATAATAAGCCGTTCTGAGGTTCCACATCACCGAATCAATCAACCGTTCGATGATAAAGAGTTGTAATCTCATAACAAGCTGTTCTGAGGTTCCACATTGCCGAATCAATCAACCGTTCAATGATAATGAGTTGCAATCTCATAACAAGCTATTTTGAGGTTCGACATCGCCGAATCGGTCAACTGTTCAATGATAATGAGATGCAATCTCATAACAAGCTGTTCTGAGTTTCCACATCATCGAATCGGTCAACCGTTTGATGATAATGAGTTGTAATCTCATAACAACCTGTTTTGAGGTTCCACATCACTGAAATGGTCAACCGTTCGATGATAATCAACTACAATCTCATAACAAGTTGTTCTGAGGTTCTACATCGCTGAATCGATCAACCATTCAATGATAATGAGTTGCAATCTCATAACAAGCTGTTCTGATGTTCCACATCGCCGAATCAGTGAACCGTTCGATGATAATGAGCTGCAATCTCATAACAAGCTGTTCTGAGGTTCCACATTGCTGAATCGGTCAATCGTTCGATGATAATGAGTTATAATCTCATAACAAGCCATTCTGAGGTTCCACATAGCTGAATCTATCAACCATTCGATGATAATCAGCTGCAATCTCATAACAAGCTATTCTGAGGTTCTACATCGCTGAATCAGTCAACCGTTCGATGATAACGAGTTGTAATCTCATAACAAGCTATTCTGAGGTTCCACATCGCCTAATTGGTCAACCGTTCGATGATAATAAGCTGCAATCTCAGAACAAGCTATTTTGAGGTTCCACATCGCCGAATCGGTCAACCCTTCGAGGATAATGAGTTGTAATCTCATAACAAGCCATTTTGAGGTTCCACATCGCTGAATCGATCAATCATTCGATGATAATGAGTTGTAATCTCATAACAAGCTGTTTTAAGGTTCCACATTGCCGAATTGGTCAACTGTTCGATGATAATTAGCTGCAATCTCATAACAAGCTATTCTAAGGTTCTACATCGCCGAATCGGTCAACCGTTTGATGATAATGAGTTGTAATCTCATAACAAGCTATTTTGAGGTTCCATATCACCAAATCAGTCAACTTTTCGATGATAATGAGCTGCAATCTCATAACAAGTTTTTCTGAGGTTCCACATCGCAGAAACGGTCAATCGTTTGATGATAATGAGCTATAATCTCATAACAAGCTGTTCTGAGGTTCCACATCGCCGAATCGGTCAACCGCTTGATGATAATGAGTTGTAATCTCATAACAAGCTATTCTGAGGTTCCACATTGCCGAATAGGTCAACCGTTCGATGATAATCAGCTGCAATCTCATAACAAGCTGTTCTGAGGTTCTACATTGCCAAATCGATCAACCGTTCGATGATAATGAGTTGTAATCTCATAACAAGTTGTTCTACGATTCCACATTACTGAATCGGTGAACTGTTTGATGATAATGAGCTGCAATCCCATAACAAGCTGTTATGAGGTTCCACATCACCGAATCGGTCAACCGTTCAATGATAATGAGTTGTAATCTCATAACAAGCCATTCTGAGGTTCCACATTGCCGAATTGATCAACCGTTCAATGATAATGAGTTGTAATCTCATAACAAGCTGTTCTGAGGTTCCACATCACCGAATCAATCAACTGTTCGATGATAATGAGTTGCAATGTCATAATAAGCTATTCTGAGGTTCCACATCACCGAATCGGTCAACCGTTCGATGATAATGAGCTACAATCTCATAACAATCTGTTCTGAGGTTCCACATCACCGAATCGGTGAACCGTTTGATGATAATTAGTTGTAATATCATAACAAGTCGTTCTGAGGTTCCACATCGCCGAATCAGTCAACTGTTCGATGATAATCAGCTCCAATCTCATAACAAGCAGTTCTGAGGTTCTACATCACTGAATTGGTCAACCGTTCGATGATAATGAGTTGTAATCTCATAACAAGCTATTCTGAGGTTCCACATTGCCGAATCGGTCAACCATTCAATGATAATGAGCTGCAATCTCATAACAAGCTGTTCTGAGTTTCCACATCGCCGAATCAGTCAACCGTTCGATGATAATGAGTTGTAATCTCATAACAAGCTATTCTGAGGTTCCACATCCCTGAATCAATCAACCGTTCGATGATAATGAGTTGCAATCTCATAACAAGCTATTCTGAGGTTCCACATCACCAGATCGATCAACCATTCGATGATAATGAGCTGCAATCTCATAACAAACTATTCTAAGGTTTCACATCACCGAATCGGTCAACCGTTTGATGATAATGAGTTGTATTCTCATAACAAGCCGTTCTAAGGTTCTACATCGCCGAATTGATCAACCATTCGATGATAATGAATTGTAATCCTATAACAAGTTGTTCTGAGGTTCCACATCGCTAAATCAATCAACCATTCAATGATAATGAGTTGCAATCTCATAACAACCTATTTTGAGGTTCCACATCACCGAATCGGTCAACCGTTTGATGATAATGAGCTGCAATCTCATAACAACCTATTCTGAGGTTCCACATCATTGAATCAGTCAACCATTTGATGATAATGAGTTGTAATCTCATAACAAGCCATTCTAAGGTTCCACATCACCGAATCAGTCAACTGTTTGATGATAATCAACTGTAATCTCATAACAAGCTGTTCTAAGGTCCACATTGCCGAATCAGTCAACCGTTTAATGATAATGAGTTGTAATCCCATAAAAACTTGTTCTGAGGTTCCACATCGCCGAATCGGTCAACCATTGTATGATAATGAGCTGCAATCTCATAACAAGTTGTTCTGAGGTTCCACATCACTGAATCGGTCAATCATTCAATGATAATGAGTTGTAATCTCATAACAAGCCATTCTGAGGTTCCACATTGCTGAATCGATCAACCATTCGATGATAATGAGTTGTAATCTCATAACAAGTTGTTCTAAGGTTCCACATCGCCGAATCGATCAATCATTCGATGATAATGAGATGCAATCTCATAACAAGCTATTGTGAGGTTCCACATCGCTGAATCAGGGAACCGTTCGATGATAATGAGCTACAATCTGATAACAAGCTATTCTGAGGTTCCACATTGCCGAATCCGTCAACCGTTTGATGATAATGAGTTGTAATCTCATAACAAGTCATTCTAAGGTTCCACATCGCCGAATCGGTCAACCATTTGATGATAATCAGCTGCAATCTCATAACAAGCTGTTCTGAGGTTCTACATCACCGAATCGGTCAACCGTTCGATGATAATGAGTTGTAATCTCATAACAAGCTATTTTGAGGTTCCACATCACCGAATCGGTCAACCATTCAATGATAATGAGCTACAATCTCATAACAACCTCTTCTGAGGTTCTACATCACCGAATCGGTCAACCGTTCGATGATAATGAGTTGTAATCTCATAACAAATCATTCTGGGGTTCCACATCGCCGAATCGATCAACCGTTCAATGATAATGAGTTGTAATCTCATAACAAGCTATTCTGAGGTTCCACATCGTCGAATCAATCAACTATTCGATGATAATGAGCTGCAATCTCATAACAAGCTATTCTGAGGTTCTACATTGCCGAATCAGTCAACCGTTTGATGAAAATGAGTTGTAATCTCATAACAAGCTGTTCTGAAGTTCCACATCGCCGAATCGATCAACCATTTGATGATAATGAATTGTAATCTCATAACAAGCTATTCTGAGGTTCCACATCACCGAATCGATCAACTGTTCGATGATAATGAGTTTCAATCTCATAACAAACTGTTTTGAGGTTCCACATCGCCGAATCAATCAACCGTTTGATAATAATGAGCTGCAATCTCATAACAAGCTATTCTGAGGTTCCACATCGCCAAATCAGTCAACCATTTGATGATAATGAGTTGTAATCTCATAACAAGCCATTCTGAGGTTCCACATCGCTGAATCGATCAATCGTTCGACGATAATGAGTTGTAATCTCATAACAAGCTATTCTAAGGTTCCACATCATCAAATCGATCAACCGTTCGATTATAATGAGTTGCAATCTCATAACAAGCTATTTTGAGGTTCCACATCACCGAATCGGTCAACCGTTTAATGATAATGAGCTGCAATCTCATCACAAGCTGTTCTGAGGTTCCACATCACCAAATCGGTCAACCATTCGATGATAATGAGTTGTAATCTCATAACAAGCCATTCTGAGGTTCCACATCGCTGAATCGATCAACCGTTTGATGAGAATGAGTTGTAATCTCATAACAAGATGTTCTGAGGTTCCACATCGCCAAATCGATCAACTGTTTGATGATAATGAGTTGCAATCTCATAACAGGCTATTTTGAGGTTCCACATCGCCGAATCGGTCAACCATTCGATGATAATGAGCTGCAATCTTATAAAAAGCTGTTTTAAGGTTCCACATCGCCGAATTGGTCAACCGTTCGATGATAATGAGTTATAATTTCATAACAAGCCGTTCTAAGGTTCCACATCATAGAATCGGTCAACTGTTTGATGATAATCAACTGCAATCTCATAATGAGCTATTCTAAGGTTCTGCATTGCCGAATCGGTCAACCATTCAATGATAATGAGTTGTAATCTCATAACAAGCTGTTCTGAGGTTCCACATCACCGAATCGGTCAACCATTTGATGATAATGAGCTACAATCTCATAACAAGCTGTTCTGAGGTTTGACATCACTGAATTAGTCAACTGTTTGATGATAATGAGTGGTAATCTCATAACAAGCCGTTCTGAAGTTCCACATCGCCGAATCGATCAACTATTCGATGATAATGAGTTGTAATCTCATAACAACCTATTCTGAGGTTCCACATCACCGAATCGATCAACCGTTTGATGATAATGAGTTGCAATCTCATAACGAGTTGTTCTGAGGTTCCACATTGCCGAATCGATCAACCGTTCGATCATAATAAGCTGCAATCTCATAACAAGCTGTTCTGAGGTTCCACATCACTGAATCGGTCAACCGTTCATTGATAATGAGTTGTAATCTCATAACAAGCCATTCTAAGGTTCCACATCGCTGAATCGGTCAACCGTTCAATGATAATCAGCTGCAATCTCATAACAAGCTATTCTGAGGTTCTACATCACTTAATCGGTCAACCGTTCGATGATAATGAGTTGTAATCTCATAACAAGCTATTCTATGGTTCCAGATCACCAAATTGGTCAACCGTTCGATGATAATGAGTTGCAATCTCATAACAAGCTGTTCTGAGGTTCCACATCGCCGAATCGGTCAACCATTGGATGATAATGAGTTGTAATCTCATAACAAGCCATTCTGAGGTTCCACATTGCCCAATTGATCAACTGTTTGATGATAATGTGTTATAATCTCATAACAAGCTATTCTGAGGTTGCACATCACCGAATCGATCAACCGTTCGATGATAATAAGTTGCAATCTCATGACAAGCCGTTCTGAGGTTCCACATCGCCGAATCGGTCAACCATTCGATGATAATGAGCTGCAATCTCATAACAAGCTATTCTGAGGTTCCACATCGCCAAATCAGTCAATCGTTCGATGATAATGAGTTGTAATCTCATAACAAGCCGTTCTGAGGTTCCACATCACCGACTTAGTCAACTGTTCAATGATAATCAGCTGCAATCTCATAACAAGCTATTCTGAGGTTCTACATCACCGAATCGGTCAACCGTTCGATGATAATGAGCTGCAATTTCATACCAAGCTATTCTGAGGTTCCACATCACCGAATCAGTCAACCATTTGATGATAATGAGTTGTAATCTCATAACAAGCTGTTCTAAGGTTCCATATCGCCGAATCGATCAATCGTTCCATGATAATGAGTTGCAATCTCATAACAACCTATTCTGAGGTTCCACATCACCGACTCGATCAACCATTTGATGATAATGAGCTGCAATCTCATAACAAGTTGTTCTGAGGTTTCACATTGCCGAATTGGTCAACCGTTCGATGATAATGAGTTGTAATCTCATAACAAGCCATTCTGAGGTTCCACATCGCTGAATCAATCAACTATTTAATGATAATGAGTTGTAATCTCATAATAAGCTATTCTGAGGTTCCACATCACCGAATCAATCAATCGTTCGATGATAATGAGTTGCAATCTCATAACAAGTTGTTCTGAGGTTCCATATCACCGAATCGGTCAACCGTTTGATGATAATGAGCTACAATCTCATAACAACCTATTCTAAGGTTCCACATTGCCGAATCGGTCAACTGTTTGATGATAATGAGTTGTAATCTCATAACAAGCCATTCTGAGGTTCCACATTGCCGAATCGGTCAACCATTCGATGATAATGAGCTGCAATCTCATAACAAGTTGTTCTGAGGTTCCACATCACCAAATTGGTCAACCATTTGATGATAATGAGTTGTAATCTCATAACAAGCCATTTTGAGGTTCCACGTCACCGAATCGATCAATCGTTTGATGATAATGAGTTGTAATCTCATAACAAGCTGTTCTGAGGTTCCACATTACCGAATCGGTCAAGTATTCGATGATAATGAGCTGCAATCTCATAACAAGCTGTTCTGAGGTTCCACATTACCAAATCGGTCAACCATTCAATGATAATGAGTTATAATCAAATAACAAGCCATTCTGAGGTTCCACATCACTGAATCGGTCAACCGTTCGATGATAATCAGCTGCAATCTCATAACAAGCTGTTCTGAGGTTCTACATCGCCGAATCGGTCAACCGTTCGATGATAATGAGTTGTAATCTCATAACAAGATATTCTAAGGTTCCACATCGCTGAATCGGTCAACTATTCAATGATAATGAGCTCTAATCTCATAACAAGTGGTTCTGAGGTTCCACATCGCCAAATCGGTCAACCGTTTGATGATAATGAGTTGTAATCTCATAACAAGCCATTATGAGTTTCCACATCGCCGAATCGATCAGCCGTTTGATGATAATTAGTTGTAATCTCATAACACACTATTTTGAGGTTCCACATCACCGAATCGATCAACCGTTCGATGATAATGAGTTGCAATCTCATAACAAGCTGTTCTGAGGTTCCACATCGCCGAATCAGTCAACCGTTCCATGATAATGAGCTGCAATCTCATAACAAGTTGTTCTGACATTCCACATCGCCGAATCAGTCAACCATTCTATGATAATGAGTTGTAATCTCATAACAAGCTATTCTAAGCTTCCACATTGCCGAATCGGTCAACCGTTTGATGATAATCAACTACAATCTCATAACAAGCTATTCTGAAGTTCTACATCGAAGACTCGGTCAACCGTTTGATTATAATGAGTTGTAATCTCATAACAAGGTGTTCTGAGGTTCCACATCACCGAATTGGTCAACCGTTCGATGATAATGAGCTGCAATCTCATAACAAGCTATTCTGAGGTTCCACATCGTCGAATCAGTCAACCGTTTGATGATAATGAGTTGTAATCTGATAACAAGCCGTTCTGAGGTTCCACATCGCCGAATCGATCAACCGTTTGATGATAATGAGTTGTAATCTCATAACAAGCTATTCTGAGCTTCCACATCGCCAAATCGATTGACTGTTTGATGATAATGAGTTGCAATCTCATAACAAGTTGTTCTGAGGTTCCACATCACCGAATTGGTCAACCATTCGATGATAATGAGCTACAATCTCATAACAAGCTGTTCTGAGGTTCCACATCGCCAAATCGGTCAACCGTTCGATGATAATGAGTTGTAACCTCATAACAAGCCATTCTGAGGTTCCACATCGCTGAATCGGTCAACCGTTCAATGATAATCAGCTGCAATCTCATAACAAGCTATTATGAGGTTCTACATCTCCGAATCAGTCAACCATTCCATGATAATGAGTTGTAATCTCATAACAAGCTATTCTAAGGTTCCACATCACCAAATCGGTCAACCGTTCGATGATAATGAGCTGCAATCTCATAAAATGCTATTCTGAGGTTCCACATCACCGAATCAGTCAACCATTTGATGATAATGAGTTGTAATCTCATAACAAATTGTTCTGAGGTTCCACATAGCCGAATCAATCAACTGTTTGATGATAATGAGTTGTAATCTCATAACAAGCTATTCTAAGGTTCCACATCACCGAATCGATCAACCGTTCGATGATAATTAGCTGCAAACTCATAACAAGCTATTTTGAGGTTCCACGTCGCCGAATCGGTCAACCGTTCGATGATAATGTATTGTAATCTCATAACAAGCCATTCTGAGGTTCCACTTCGCCGAATCGATCAACCGTTCGATGATAATGAGTTGTAATCTCATAACAAATTGTTCTGAGTTTTCACATCGCCGAATCGATCAACTATTCAATGATAATGAGTTGCAATCTCATAACAAGCTATTTTGAGATTCCACATCACCAAATTGGTCAACCGTTCAATGATAATGAGCAGCAATCTCATAACAAGCTGTTCTGAGGTTCTACATCACTAAATCGTTCAACTGTTCGATGATAATGAGTTGTAATCTCATAACAAGCTATTCTGGGGTTCCACATCACTAAATCGATCAACCATTCGTTGATAATCAGCTGTAATCTCATAACAAGTTGTTCTGAGGTTCTACATCACCGAATTAGTCAACCATTCGATGATAATGAGTTGTAATCTCATAATAAGCTGTTCTGAGGTTCCACATCGCTGAATCGGTCAACCATTCGATGATAATGAGCGACAATCTCATAACAAGTTGTTTTGAGGTTCCACATCGCCAAATCGGTCAACCATTCGATGATAATGAGTTGTAATCTCATAACAAGCCATTTTGAGGTTCTACATCACCAAATCTATCAATCATTCGATGATAATGAGTTGTAACCTCATAACAAGCTGTTCTGAGGTTCCACATCGCTAAATCGATCAACCATTCGATGATAATGAGTTGCAATCTCATAACAAGCTGTTCTGAGGTTCCACATCACCGAATCGGTCAACCGTTCGGTCATAATGAGCTGCAATCTCATAACAAGTTCTTCTGAGGTTCCACATCGCTGAATTGGTCAACCATTCGATGATAATGAGTTGTAATCTCATAACAAGCCATTCTGAGGTTCCACATCGCCGAATCAATCAACCGTTCTATGATAATGAGTTGTAATCTCATAACAAGCTGTTCTAAGGTTCCACATCGCCGAATCGATCAACCTTTTGATGATAATGAGTTGTAATCTCATAACAAGCTATTCTGAGGTTCCACATCGCCGAATCGGTCAACCATTCAATGATAATGAGCTGCAATCTCATAACAAGCTGTTCTAAGGTTCCACATCACTGAATCGGTCAATCGTTCGATGATAATGAGTTGTGATCTCATAACAAGCCGTTCTAAGGTTCCACATCGCCGAATCGGTCAACCGTTTGATGATAATCAGTTGTAATATTATAACAAGTTGTTCTGAGGTTCTACATCGCCGAATCGGTCAACTGTTTCATGATAATGAGTTGTAATCTCATAACAAGCTGTTCTGAGGTTTCACATCGCCAAATCGGTCAACCATTCGATGATAATCAGCTGCAATCTCATAACAAGCTTTTCTGAGGTTCCACATCGCCGAATCGGTCAACCGTTCGATGATAATGAGGTGTAATCTCATAACAAGCCATTCTGAGGTTGCACATCGCCGAATCAATCAACCGTTCGATGATAATGAGTTGTAATCTGATAACAAGCTATTCTGAGGTTCCACATCGCCGAATCGATCAACCGTTCAATGATAATGAGTTGCAATCTCATAAAAAGTTGTTCTGAGGTTCCACATCGCCGAATCGGTCAACCGTTCAATGATAATGAGCTGCAATCTTATAACAAGCTATTCTGATGTTCCACATCACCGAATCGGTCAACCGTTTGATGATAATGAGTTGTAGTCTCATAACAAACCATTCTGAGGTTCCACATCTCCGAATCGATCAACCGTTCGATGATAATCAGCTACAATTTCATAACAAGCTTTTCTGAGGTTCTACATCACCGAATCGGTCAACTGTTCGATGATAATGAGTTGTAATGTCATAACAAGCTATTCTGAGGTTTCACATCGCCGAATCGGTCAACCGTTCGATGATAATAAGCTGCAATCTCATAACAAGCTATTCTGAGGTTCCACATTGCTAAATCGGTCAACCGTTTGATGATAATGAGTTGTAATCTCATAACAAGCCATTCTGAGGTTCCACATCACTGAATCGATCAACCATTTGATGATAATCAGGTACAATCTCATAACAAGCTATTTTGAGGTTCTACATCGCTGAATCAGTCAACCGTTTGATGATAATGAGTTGTAATCTCATAACAAGTTGTTCTGAGGTTCTACATTGGTGAATTGGTCAATCATTTGATGATAATGAGCTGCAATCTCATAACAAGCTATTTTGAGGTTCCACATCGTCAAATCGGTCAACCGTTCGATGATAATGAGTTGTAATCTCATAACAAGCCATTCTGAGGTTCCACATTGCCGAATCGATCAACGGTTCGATGATAATGAGTTGTAATCTCATAACAAGCTGTTCTGAGGTTCCACATCACCGAATCGGTCAATCGTTTGATGATAATGAGTTGCAATCTCATAACAAGTTGTTCTAAGGTTTCACATCGCCGAATCGGTCAACCGTTCAATGATAATAAGCTGCAATCTCATAACAGGCTGTTCTGAGGTTTGACATCGCCAAATCGGTCAATCATTCAATGATAATGAGTTGTAATCTCATAACAAGCCATTCTGAGTTTCCACATCGCCGTATCGATCAATCGTTCGATGATAATTAGCTGCAATCTCATAACAAGCTTTTATGAGGTTCTACATCACCGAATTGGTCAACCGTTCGGTGATAATGAGTTGTAATCTCATAACAAGCTGTTTTGAGGTTCCACATCGCTGAATCAGTCAACCGTTCGATGATAATGAGCTGCAATCTCATAACAAGCTATTCTGAGGTTCCACATCGCCGAATCGGTCAACCGTTCCATGATAATGAGTTGTAATCTCATAACAAGCTGTTCTAAAAATTTTTTGCATACAATATCAAAAATTGAAGTGTGATATATCGTTGGAAAGCTCTTTCCAAGCCTAATCCAGCCATGCTAGTTTTATTTTCAAATTTTGCCATTTGATTAGTTTTTTTTGGCGTCAAAGTTGAGGCATCTGAAAATCAATTTTTTTCCTTATTTTCTTTGCTTACATACTTATTTGAAGTGTAGGAGAGATAGTATAATACTTTGTGGGGGGTGCAAATTCTCTTTCTGTCATTTATTTCAAAGAGACCCTTCTACTTCTGGCTACCTTCTCTCAATGGCAGACTCTTCTGTCGCTCACCTTACACCTCACAACTATCACATTTGGAAAGGGCAGATGACTAGATTGCTTATGAAAAAAGGGCTATGGTCATGCCTCGATGTGGCTCAGCTAGTTATATAGAGGCCTTATGCGGCTCTTATGCATAGAAATAGGATGGATGAGGCAATGGGCCTCATTGCCATGAATATTTTAGATGGGTTGTTGTTCTACCTGGATGGTCTGACCACACCCAGGGATATGTGGGACACGTTTTCCACCTTGTTTAGCACAATGAATCAGTTCAGGGTTCTCCATATAGATGCAGAGTTCACCTCCTTGGTACCTGAATCATTCACTAGCATTGAGGACTTTCTGATGAAGTTCAAGTCTCTTTGATCTATTTTATAGGTTGCTGGAAAGATGAAGTCAGATGATGAGTGTATCTTTCTAATACTCTCAAAGCTTCATGGCCCTTATCATATTTTCACTTCTACCTTCTACTCCACTATGGATGCACTGGGTGCACATCATGTTATGCCCTCTTTTGAGACCTACTATAGGTTAACTCGTGAGCAGTCCAAGCTCAATCAGATGGATTCTCTTATAGGTTCACAGTCACAGGCATTGCTTGTCGAGTCATCTCAAGATGCATGAAAGCCAAAGCTAAAGCTGATAACTCATTATCAGCACTCTACTGGCCCACCATCTTCTTCTAAGAAGGAGAAATAGAAGACTGAGAACCCTACATGTTCCTATTGTTAGAAGGGGCCTCATGATGAGTCACATTATTTTCAGAAGAGATTTGATGGCTATGAGAAACAGATTGTAGATTTGCAAGCTCTCATTTAGAAGAGCACCATTTCCTCTCCATCCTCTTCTGCCTCATCTTCAACATCTGGATAGGATTTTGGACAGGGTCATGCATTATGGGCTTCCGTTGCATCCCCTTCCCAGGTCCCTTGGATATTGGATTCAGGTGCTTCTCACCATAGGCATCTTCTCTGGAGATCTTCTCTTCTATTGAGGCTTCTCATATTCCCCACATTCTCATGGGGAATAACAGTGTTATGCGAGTCTGTAGGAAAGGTTCTGTACACATTTAGGATGGCACATTCAATGATGTATTATATGTTCCATCTCTGTTTGCAAACCTTCTCTCGATTTACCAAATTACACACAGTGGATCAAGGAAGACAGTTGAGTTCACGTTAGATTTAGTCTTCATTTGGGATAGTGCGACAGCTGGCATTGTTGCTACAAGGATAGTTGATCATTCCACCCATCTCTACACCTTTTCACACTTTGGTCCACCATCTCCATCATCAGAGCACAACTCTCCTCTTACGCTAGAGCATCATGTGGGACAGTCA
>MU227125.1:1791175-1834546 GCA_018584345.1 Thuja plicata
TTCATTCTGGGGGGATTTGGAGCCTTGACCCTCTCTCATGGGGGGGTTGGCAGCATGCATTGTACTTATGGCTTTGAGAGAGTCTCTTTTTGGAGAGGATTTTTTCCCACTGGGTTTTCTCCTTTGGATACCTGATCAGGCCTTGTTGTTGGGACCCATTTTCTTCTTTCATAGTTGTGCTAGGTCAGCTTACCTCCTGAGTAATTATATTTTACATTTATTAATTAAATCACTTCGATTTAATTAATTAAGTTATTTATTACTCTATTTTCTTAAGCTATCTCTTAGGTGCATTATAATTAATATCTTTATTAATTATAATGTGCAACCTAGCTTTTTTAGGCTTTAGGGTTTTGTTCACCTTTATAGGTTGAACCTTATAAATCTTTTTTTCAATTAACTCAGATCATAATTTTGCTCTCATTTTTTAGTAACTTCTGAGTTCTACCTTTTGCTTATTTCTGCTTCTCTCCTGTAACAGGTTATTTGCATGTAGGTATTCTTGGCATTCTGTGGATTTGTATCTCTCAAATCCTACAAAACATTCGTTGATAATGAGATATAATCTCATAACAAGTCATTCTGAGCTTCCACATTACTGAATCGGTCAACCGTTTGCTGATAATGAGCTATAATGTCATAAAAAGTCATTCTGAGGTTCTAGATCACCGAATCAGTCAACCATTCACTGATAATGAGCTGTAATCTCATAACAAGCTGTTATGAGAGTTTAGATCACTGAATTGGTCAACTATTCACTGATAATGAGCTGTAATATTATAACAAGCCATTCTAAGGTTCTAGATCACTGAATCGGTCAACTGTTTGCTGATAATGAGCTGTAATCTCATAACAAGCTATTCTGAGGTTCTAGATCGCTGAATCGATCAACTGTTCACTGATAATGAGCTGTAATCTCATAATCATTCTAAGATTCTAGATGGTCGAATCGGTTAACTGTTCACTGATAATGAGCAATAATCTCATAACAAGTCATTTTGATTTTCCACATCATCGAATCGGTCAACCGTTTGCTGATAATGAGTTGTAATCTCATAACAAGCCATTTTGAGGTTCTAGATCGCCGAATTGGTTAACCGTTTGCTGATAATGAGCTGTAATCTAATAAGAATCCATTCTGAGATTCTAGATCACCGAATCGGTCAACCATTCACTGATAATGAGCTGTAATCTCATAACAAGCCATTCTGAGGTTCTAGATCATGGAATCGGTCAACCGTTTGCTGATAATGAGTTGTAATCTCATAACAAACTATTTTGAGGTTCCACATTGCCGAATCGGTCAATCGTTTGCTGATAATGAGCTATAATCTCATAAAAAGCCACTCTAAGGTTCTAGATTGCTGAATCGGTCAACCATTCACTGATAATGAGCTGTAATCACATAACAAGCAGTTCTGAGGTTCTAGATCACCAAATCAGTCAATCGTTTGCTGATAATGAGCTGTAACCTCATAACAAGCCATTCTGAGATTATACATCATTGAATCGGTCAACTATTTGCTGATAATGAGCTGTAATCTCATAACAAGCCATTCTGAGGTTCTAGATCACTGAATCAGTCAACCGTTTGCTGATAATGAGTTGTAATCTCATAACAAGCCATTTTGAGGTTCTAGATTGTCGAATCGGTCAACCATTTGCTGATAATGAGTTGTAATCTCATAATAAATCATTCTGAGATTCCACATCGCCAAATCATTCAACCATTCACTGATAATGAGTTGTAATCTCATAACAAGTCATTCTGAGGTTCCACATCGCTGAATCGGTCAACCGTTCACTGATAATGAGCTACAATCTCATAACAAGTCATTCTGAGGTTCCACATCAGCGAATCAGTCAACCATTCACTGATAATGAGCTGTAATCTCATAATAAGTCATTCTGAGGTTCCACATTGCTGAATCGGTCAACTGTTCACTGATAATGAGCTTTAATCTCATAAAAAGCCATTTTGAGGTTCCACATCACCGAATCGGTCAACCATTCACTAATAATGAGCAGTAATATCATAACAAGCTATTTTGAAGTTCCACATCACCGAATTGGTCAACCGTTCGCTGATAATGAGCTCTAATCTCATAACAAGTAGTTCTAAGGTTCTAGATCGCCGAATCGGTCAACTGTTCACTGATAATGAGCTATAATCTCATAACAAGCTATTTTAAGGTTCCACATTGCTGAATCAGTCAACCATTCACTAATAATGAGTTGTAATCTCATAACAAGCCATTCTGAGGTTCTAGATTGCCAAATCGGTCAACCGTTTGCTGATAATGAGCTAGCATCTCATAACAAGTCATTCTGAGATTTCACATCACCAAATTGGTCAACCATTTGCTGATAATGAACTCTAATCTCATAACAAGCCGTTCTGAGGTTCTAGATCACCATGTCAACTGTTTGCTGATAATGAGTTGTAATCTCATAACAAACTGTTCTGAGGTTCTAGATTGTTGAATCAGTCAATTATTTGCTAATAATGAGCTGTAATCTCATAAAAAGCCATTTTGAGGTTCTAGATCATCGAATCAATCAACCATTTGCTGATAATGAGCTGTAATCTCATAACAAGCCATTCTGAGGTTCTAGATCACCGAATTGGTCAACTGTTTGCTGATAATAAGATGTAATCTCATAACAAGTCATTCTGAGATTCTAGATCACTGAATTGGTCAACCGTTCATTGATAATGAGCTACAATCTCATAACAAGTTATTTTGAGGTTCCACATCACCAAATCGGTCAACCGTTTCCTGATAATGAGTTGTAATCTCATAACAAGCCGTTCTGAGGTTCTAGATCACTGAATCGGTCAACTATTTGCTGATAATGACCTGCAATCTCATAACAAGTCATTCTAAGGTTCCACATCGCCGAATCGATCAACCGTTCACTGATAATGAGTTGTAATCTCATAACAAGCTATTCTGAGGTTCCACATCGTCGAATCAGTCAATCGTTCACTGATAATGAGTTGTAATCTCATAAAAAGTCATTCTGAGATTCCACATTACCGAATCAGTCAACCGTTCACTAAAAATGAGCTATAATCTCATAACAAGCCATTTTGAGGTTCCACATCGCTGAATCGGTCAACCATTCACTGATAATGAGCTGCAATCTCATAACAAGTTGTTATGAGGTTCTACATCACTGAATCAGTCATTCATTCACTGATAATGAGTCTTAATCTCATAACAAGCCATTCTAAGGTTCCACATCACTGAATCGGTCAACCATTCACTGATAATGAGTTGTAATCTCATAACAAGCCATTCTAAGGTTCCACATCACCGAATCGGTCAACCATACATTGATAATGAGCTATAATCTCATAACAAGTCGTTCTGAGGTTCCACATCACTGAATCGGTCAACCATTCATTGATAATGAGTTGGAATCTCATAACAAGTCATTCTGAGGTTCCACATCCCTGAATCGGTCAACCGTTTGCTGATAATGAGTTGTAATCTCATAACAAGCTATTTTAGGGTTCCACATTGCCGAATCGGTCAACCATTCACTGATAATGAGTTATAATCTCATAACAAGCAGTTTTGAGGTTCCACATCGCCAAATCGGTCAACCATTCACTGATAATGAGTTGTAATCTCATAACAAGCCATTCTAAGATTCCACATCACCAAATCGGTCAACCATTCATTGATAATGAGTTGTAATCTCATAACAAGCCATTTTGAGGTTCTACATCGCCAAATCGGTCAACTGTACATTGATAATGAGCTATAATCTCATAACAAGTTGTTCTGATGTTCCACATCACCGAATCGGTCAATCATTCACTAATAATGAGTTGTAATCTCATAACAAGTCATTCTAAGGTTCCACATCACCGAATTGGTCAACTGTTCGCTGATAATCAACAGTAATCTCATAACAAGCAGCTCTGACATTCCACATCGCCGAATTAGTCAACCATTCGCTGATAATGAGCTGTAATATCATAACAAGCTATTCTGAGGTTCCACATCGCTGATAATGAGCTGCAATATCATAACAAGCTATTCTGAGGTTCCACATCGCTGAATCGATCAATCATTCACTGATAATGAGTTGTAATCTCATAACAAGCTATTCTCAGGTTCCACATTGCCGAATCGGTCAACCATTCATTGATAATGAGTTATAATCTCATAACAAGCTGTTCTGAGGTTCTACATCACCGAATCAGTCAACTATACATTGATAATGAGCTGTAGTCTCATAATAAGCCATTCTAAGGTTCCACATTACCAAATCGATCAACCGTTCATTGATAATGAGCTACAATCTCATAACAAGTCATTCTGAGGTTCCACATCACTGAATTGGTCAACCGTTCACTGATAATGAGTTGTAATCTCATAACAAGCTATTCTGAGGTTCCACATCGCCGAATCAGTCAACTGTTCACTGATAATGAGTTTTAATCTCATAACAAGCCATTCTAAGGTTCCACATTGTAGAATCGGTCAACCATTCACTGATAATGAGCTGTAATCTCATAACAAGTTGTTCTGAGGTTCCACATCATCGAATCAGTCAACCGTTCACTGATAATCAGTTATAATCTCATAACAAGCTGTTCTGAGGTTTCACATCGCTAAATCAGTCAATCATTCACTGATAATGAGTTGTAATCTCAGAACAAGCCATTTTGAGGTTCCACATTGCTGAATCTATCAACCGTTCACTGATAATGAGTTGTAATCTCATAACAAGCCATTCTAAGGTTCCACATTGCTAAATCGGTCAACTGTACATTGATAATGAGCTGTAATCTCATAACAAGCTATTCTGAGGTCCCACATCACCAAATCGGTCAACCATTCACTGATAATGAGTTACAAATCTCATAACAAGTTGTTCTAAGGTTCCACATTGCTGAATCGGTCAACCATTCGCTGGTAATCAGCTGTAATCTCATAACAAGATTTTCTGAGGTTCCACATCATCGAATCAGTCAACGGTTCTCTGATAATGAGATGTAATCTCATAACAAGTTGTTCTAAGGTTCTACATCGCTGAATTGGTCAATCATTTTCTGATAATGAGTTGTAATCTCATAATAAGGCATTCTGAGGTTCCACATCACCGAATCAGTCAACAATTCCCTGATAATGAGTTGTAATCTCATAACAAGCCATTCTGAGGTTCCACTTCACCGAATCAATCAACTGTACATTGATAATGAGCTATAATCTCATAACAAGCCATTCTGAGGTTCCACATCACCAAATTAGTCAACCATTCATTGATAATGAGCTGCAATCTCATAAAAAGTCATTTTAAGGTTCCACATCACCGAATCGGTCAACCATTCATTGATAATGAGTTGTAATCTTATAACAAGTTGTTCTAAGGTTCCACATCGCTGAATTGGTCAACCATTCACTGATAATGAGTTGTAATCTCATAACAAGCCATTCTGAGGTTCCACATCGCCAAATTGGTCAACCATTCACTAATAATGAGCTATAATCTCATAACAAGCTGTTCTGAGTTTCTATATCACCAAATCGATCAACCATTCACTGATAATTAGTTGCAATCTCATAACAAGTTGTTCTGAGGTTCCACATTGCCAAATCAGTCAACCGTTCATTGATAATGAGCTGCAATCTCATAACAAGTCATTCTGAGGTTCCACATCGCCAAATCGGTCAACCATTCGCTGATAATGAGTTGTAATCTCATAACAAGCTATTTTGAGGTTCCACATCGCTGAAACATTCAACCATTTGCTGATAATGAGTTGTAATCTCATAACAAGCTATTCTGAGGTTCCACATCACCGAATCGGTCAACCATTCACTGATAATGAGCTGTAATCTCATAACAAGCTATCTTGAGGTTCCACATCATCGAATCGGTCAACCGTTTGCTGATAATGAGTTTTAATCTCATAAAAAGCCATTCTAAGGTTCCACATCACCGAATCGGTCAATCATTCACTGATAATGAGTTGTAATCTCATAACAAGCCATTCTGAGGTTCCACATCACCAAATCGGTCAACTATTCGCTGATAATGAGTTGTAATCTCATAACAAGCCATTGTGAGGTTCCACATCGCCAAATTGGTCAACTGTTCGCTGATAATGAGTTGTAATCTCATAACAAGTCATTCTGAGGTTCCACATTATCAAATTGGTTAGCCATTCACTAATAATGAATTATAATCTCATAACAAGCTGTCCTAAGGTTCCACATTGCCAAATCAGTCAACCGTTTGCTGATAATGAGCTGTAATCTGATAACAAGCTATTCTGAGGTTCCACATCACCGAATCGGTCAACCGTTCATTGATAATGTGCTATAATATCATAACAAGCTATTTTGATGTTCCACATCGCTGAATCAGTCAACCCTTCATTGATAATTAGTTGTAATCTTATAACAAGCCATTCTGAGGTTCCACATCGCTGAATCGGTCAACCATTTGCTGATAATAAGCAATAATCTCATAACAAGCTATTTTGAGGTTCCACATCACCAAATCGGTCAACCATTCACTGATAATGAGCTGTAATCTCATAACAAGCTGTTCTGAGGTTCCACATTGCTAAATCGGTCAATCATTCGCTGATAATGAGTTGTAATCTCATAACAAGCTGTTCTAAGGTTCCACATCACTGAATCAGTCAACCGTTCACTGATAATGAGTTGTAATCTCATAACAAGCCATTCTGAGGTTCCACATCGCTGAATCGGTCAACCATTCACTGATAATGAGCTATAATCTCATAACAAGTTGTTCTGAGGTTCCACATTGCCAAATCGGTCAACTGTTCACTGATAATGAGCTGCAATCTCATAACAAGTTGTTCTGAGGTTCCACATCATCGAATTGATCAAGCATACACTGATAATGAGTTGTAATCTCATAACAAGCTATTCTGAGGTTCTACATCACCGAATCGGTTAAGCATTCATTGATAATGAGTTGTAATCTCATAACAAGTTGTTCTGAGGTTCCACATCGCCAAATCGGTCAAACATTCACTAATAATGAGCTGCAATCTCATAACAAGTTGTTATGAGGTTCCACATCACTGAATCAATCAACCATACACTGATAATGAGTTGTAATCTCATAACAAGCCATTCTAAGGTTCCACATCGCCAAATCGATCAACCATTGGCTGATAATGAGTTGTAATCTCATAACAAGCCATTATGAGGTTCCACATCGCCGAATCGGTCTACCGTTCATTGATAATGAGTTGTAATCTCATCAAAAGCTATTCTAAGGTTCTACATCACTGAATCGGTCAACTGTACATGATAATGAGCTGCAATCTAATAACAAGTTGTTCTGAGGTTCCACATCGCCGAATCGATCAACTGTTGGCTCATAATGAGTTGTAATCTTATAACAAGTCATTCTGAGGTTCTACATCATTGAATCAGTCAACCGTACCTTGATAATAAGCTGTAATCTCATAACAAGCTGTTCTTAGGTTCCACATCGCTGAATCGATCAACCGTTCATTGATAATGAGTTACAATCTCATAACAAGTCATTCTGAAGTTCCACATCACCGAATCGGTCAACCATTCGCTGATAATGAGTTATAATTTCATAATAAGCTATTCTGAGGTTCCACATTGCCGAAACGGTCAACCATTTGCTGATAATGAGTTGTAATCTCATAACAAGCTATTCTGAGGTTCCACATCACTGAATCAGTCAACCGTTCACTGATAATGAGCTGTAATCTTGTAACAAACTGTTTTGAGGTTCCACATCGCCAAATCGGTCAACCGTTCACTGATAATGAGTTGTAATCTCATAACAAGCCATTCTGAGGTTCCACATTGCCAAATCGGTCAACCGTTCGCTGATAATGAGTTGTAATCTCATAACAAGCCATTCTAAGGTTCCACATTGCCGAATGGGTCAACTGTACATTGATAATGAGTTGTAATCTCATAACAAGCCATTCTGAGGTTCCACATCACCGAATGGGTCAACTATACATTGATTATAAGCTATAATCTCATAACAAGCCATTCTAAGGTTCCACATCACTGAATTGGTCTACCATTCATTGATAATGAGCTGCAATCTCATAACAAGTCATTATGAGGTTCCACATTGCTGAATTGGTCAACCGTTTGTTGATAATGAGTTGTAATCTCATAACAAGCTATTCTAAGGTTCCAAATCACCGAATCAGTCAACCATTCACTGATAATGAGTTGTAATCTCATAACAAGCTATTCTGAGGTTCCACATCACCGAATCGATCAACCGTTCACTGATAATGAGTTGTAATCTCATTACAAGCCCTTCTGAGGTTCCACATCGCTAAATCAGTCAATCATTCATTGGTAATGAATTATAATCTCATAACAAGCCATTCTAAAGTTCTACATCACCGAATCAGTCAACCGTACATTGATAATGAGCTACAATCTCATAGCAATTCATTCTGAGGTTCCACATCGCCAAATCGGCCAACCGTTTGCTGATAATAAGTTGTAATCTCATAACAAGTCATTCTAAGGTTCCACATCACCGAATTGGTCAACCGTTCGATGATAATGAGCTGCAATCTCATAACAAGCTATTTTGAGGTTCTACATCGTTGAATCGGTCAACCGCTCACTGATAATGAGCTATAATCTCATAACAAGCTATTCTAAGGTTCCACATCACTGAATTGGTCAATCATTCACTGATAATGAGTTGTAATCTCATAACAAGCCATTCTAAGGTTCCACATCGCCAAATCATTCAACCATTCACTGATAATGAGTTTTAATCTCATAACAAGCCTTTCTGAGGTTCCACATCTTCAAATCAGTCAACTGTACATTGATAATGAGCTGTAATCTCATAACAAGATGTTCTGAGGTTCCACATCACCGAATTTGTCAACCGTTCATCGATAATGAGCTGCAATCTCATAATAAGTCATTTTTAGGTTCCACATCACCAAATCGTTCAATCGTTTGCTGATAATGAGTTGTAATCTCATAACAAGCTATTTTGAGGTTCCACATCACCGAATCAGTCAACTGTTCGCTGATAATGAGTTGTAATCTCATAACAAGCTATTCTTAGGTTCTACATCGCCGAATCAATCAACCATTCACTGATAATGAGTTGTTATCTCATAACAAGCTATTATGAGGTTCCACATTGCCGAATCGATAAACCGTACACTGATAATGAGTTGTAATCTCATAAAAAGCTATTCTGAGGTTCCACATTGCTGAATCGGTCAAGCATTCACTGATAATGAGTTGTAATCTCATAACAAGTCATTCTGAGGTACCACATCACCGAATTGGTCAACCGTTCTCTGATAATGAGTTGTAATCTCATAACAAGCTATTCTGAGGTTCCACATTACCAAATGGGTCAAGCATTCACTGATAATGAGTTGCAATCTCATAATAAGCCATTTTGAGGTTCCACATCGCCGAATCGGTCAACCGTTTGCTGATAATGAGTTGTATTCTCATAATAAGTTGTTCTGAGGTTCCACATTGCCAAATCGGTCAATCGTTCACTGATAATCAGCTGTAATCTCATAACAAGCTATTCTGAGGTTCCACATCGCCGAACCAGTCAACCGTTCACTGATAATGAGCTGTAATCTCATAACAAGCTGTTATGAGGTTCTACATCACCAAATCGGTCAATCATTCCCTGATAATGAGTTGTAATCTCATAACAAGCTGTTCTGAGGTTCCACATCATTGAATCGGTCAACCGTTCACTGATAATGAGTTGTAATCTCATAACAAGCCATTCTGAGGTTCCACATCACTGAATCGATCAACCATACATTGATAATGAGCTATAATCTCATAACAAGCTATTCTGAGGTTCCACATCGCCGAATCGGTCAACTATTTATTGATAATGAGCTGCAATCTCATAACAAGTCATTCTGAGGTTCCACATCGCTGAATCGGTCAAGAGTTCACTGATAATGAGTTGTAATCTCATAACAAGGTATTCTGAGGTTCCACATCGCCAAATTGGTCAACCATTCACTGATAATGAGTTGCACTCTCATAACAAGCTGTTCTGAGGTTCCACATAGCCGAATCAGTCAATCGTTCGATGATAATGAGTTGTAATCTCATAACAAGTCATTCTAATATTCCACGTCATGAAATTGGTCAACCGTTCGCTGATAATGAGTTGCAATCTCATAACAAGCTATTCTGAGGTTCCACATCGCCGAATCGGTCAACCATTTGATGATAGTGAGATGCAATCTCATAACAAGCTGTTCTGAGGTTCCACATCGCCGAATCGGTCAACCGTTCAATGATAATGAGTTCTAACCTCATAACAAGCCGTTCTGAGGTCCCACATCACCGAATCAGTCAACCGTTTGCTGATAATGAGTTGCAATCTCATAACAAGCTATTCTGAGGTTGCACATCGCCAAATTGGTCAATCGTTCGATGATAATGTGTTGTAATCTCATAACAAGCTGTTCTAAGGTTCCACATCGCCGAATTGGTCAACCGTTCGATGATAATGAGTTATAATCTCATAACAATCCATTCTGACGTTCCACATCACCGAATTGGTCCATCGTTCACTGATAATGAGTTGCAATCTCATAACAAGCTATTCTGAGGTTCCACATCGCCGAATCGGTCAACCGTTCGATGACAATGAGCTACAATTTCATAACAAGCCGTTTTGAGGTTCCACATCACCGAATCGGTCAACCGTTTGATGATAATGAGTTGCAATCTCATAACAAGCCGTTCTAGGGTTCCACATCACCAAATAGGTCAACCATTCAATGATAATGAGTTGGAATCTCATAACAAGCCATTCTAAGGTTCAACATTGCCCAATCAGTCAACCATTCATTAATAATGAGTTGTAATCTCATAACAAGGCATTCTGAGGTTCCACATCACCGAATCGATCAACCATTCGCTAATAATGAGTTGCAATCTCATAACAAGCTATTCTGAGGTTCCACATCGTCGAATTGGTCAACCGTTCCATGATAATGAGCTGCAATCTCATAGTAAGTTGTTCTGAGGTTCCACATCGCCGAATTGGTCAACCATTTGATGATAATGAGTTGTAATATCATAACAAGCCATTCTGAGGTTCCACATCACTGAATTGGTCAACCCTTTGATGATAATCAGCTGTAATCTCATAACAAGCTATTCTGAGGTTCTAGATCACTAAATCGGTCAACCGTTTGATGATAATGAGTTGTAATCTCATAACAAGTTGTTCTGAGGTTCCACATTGCCGAATCGGTCAACCATTCGATGATAATGAGCTATAATCTCATAATAAGCTATTCTGAGGTTTCACATCCCTGAATCGGTCAACCGTTCGATGATAATGAGTTGTAATCTCATAACAAGCCGTTCTGAGGTTCCACATCACCGAATCGATCAACAGTTTGATCATAATGAGTTGTAATCTCATAACAAGATATTCTGAGGTTCCACATCGCCAAATCGATCAACCGTTTGATGATAATGAGCTGCAATCTCATAACAAGCTGTTCTGAGGTTCCACATCACCGAATTGGTCAACCATTCGATGATAATGAGCTGCAATCTCATAACAGCTATTCTGAGGTTCCACATTGCTGAATGGGTCAACTGTTTGATGATAATGAGTTGTAATCTCATAACAAGCCATTCTGAGGTTGCACATCGCCGAATCGGTCAACCGTTTGATGATAATCAGCTGCAATCTCATAACAAGCTGTTTTGAGGTTCTACATCATCGAATCGGTTAACCATTTGATGATAATGAGTTGTAATCTCATAACAAGCTATTCTAAGGTTCCACATTGCCGAATTGATTAACTGTTCAATGATAATAAGCTACAATCTCATAATAAGCTATTCTGAGGTTCCAGATCACCGAATCAGTCAACCGTTCGATGATAATGAGTTGTAATCTCATAACAAGCCATTCTAAGGTTCCACATCACTGAATCGATCAACTGTTCAATGATAATGAGTTGTAATCTCGTAACAAGCTATTCTAAGGTTCCACATCGCCGAATCGATCAACTATTCGATGATAATGAGTTGCAATCTCATAACAAGCTGTTCTGTGGTTCCACATCGCCGAATCGGTCAACTGTTTGATGATAATGAGCTGCAATCTCATAACAAGCTGTTCTAAGGTTCTACATCACCGAATCGGTCAACCGTTCGATGATAATGAGTTATAATCTCATAACAAGCTGTTCTGAGGTTCCACATCACCGAATTGATCAACCGTTAGATGATAATTAGTTACAATCTCATAACATGCTATTCTGAGGTTTTACATCACCGAATCGGTCAACCATTCGATGATAATGAGTTTTAATCTCATAACAAGCTATTCTAAGGTTCCACATCTCCGAAACGGTCAACCATTCGATGATAATGAGCTGCAATCTCATAACAAGTTGTTTTGAGGTTCCACATCGCCGAATCGGTCAACCGTTCGATGATAATGAGTTGTAATCTCATAACAAGCCATTATGGGGTTGCACATCACTGAATCGATCAATCATTTGATGATAATGAGTTTAAATCTCATAACAAGCTGTTTTGAGGTTCCACATTGTCAAATTGATCAACCGTTCAATGATAATGAGTTGCAATCTCATAACAAGCTGTTCTCAGGTTCCACATCACTGAATCGGTCAACTGTTCGATGATAATGAGTTGTAATCTCATAACAAGCTATTCTGAGGTTCCACATCGCCGAATCAGTCAACCGTTTGATGATAATGAGCTGCAATCTCATAACAAGCTGTTCTGAGGTTCCACATCGCCGAATCGGTCAACCGCTCGATGATAATGAGTTGTAATCTCATAACAAGCCATTCTGAGGTTGCACATCACCGAATCGATCAATCATTTGATGATAATAAGTTGTAATCTCATAACAGGCTGTTTTGAGGTTCCACATCATCGAATTGATCAACCGTTCAATGATAATGAGTTGCAATCTCATAACAAGCTGTTCTCAGGTTCCACATTGCCGAATCGGTCAACCGTTCGATGATAATGAGCTGCAATCTCATAACAAGTTGTTCTTAGGTTCCACATCGCCGAATCGATCAACCGTTTGATGATAATGAGTTGTAATCTTATAACAAGCCATTCTGAGGTTCCACATCACCGAATTGATCAACTGTTTGATGATAATGAGTTGTAATCTCATAACAAGCTGTTCTGAGGTTCCACATCACTGAATCGATCAACCGTTCGATGATAATGAGTTGCAATCTCATAACAAGCTGTTCTGAGGTTCCACATCACCGAATCAGTTAATCATTTAATGATTATGAGCTACAATCTCATAACAAGATGTTCTGAGGTTCCACATCACCAAATTGGTCAACCGTTCAATGATAATGAGTTGTAATCTCATAACGAGCCGTTCTGAGGTTCCACATCGCTGAATCGGTCAACCATTTGATGATAATCAGTTGTAATCTCATAACAAGCTATTCTAAGGTTCTACATCACCGAATCGGTCAATCGTTCAATGATAATGAGTTGTAATCTCATAACAAGCCATTCTGAGGTTCCACATCGCCAAATCGGTCAACCGTTCGATGATAATCAACTGCAATATCATAACAAGCTATTCTGAGGTTCCACATCACTGAATCGGTCAACCATTTGATGATAATGAGTTGTAATCTTATAACAAGCCATTCTCAGGTTCCACATCACCGAATCAATCAACCGTTCGATGATAATGAGTTGTAATCTGATAACAAGCTATTCTGAGGTTCCACATCGCCGAATCAATCAACTGTATGATGATAATGAGTTGCGATCTCATAACAAGCTATTCTGAGGTTCCACATCTCCTAATCAGTCAACCATTCAATGATAATGAGCTGTACTCTCATAACAAGCTATTGTGAGGTTCCACATCACCGAATCGATCAACCATTCGATGATAATGAGTTGCAATCTCATAACAAGCTATTTTGAGGTTCCACATCGCCGAATCGGTCAACCATTCAATGATAATGAGCTGCAATCTCATAACAAGCTGTTCTAAGGTCCCAGATCGTCGAATCAGTCAACCGTTTGATGATAATAAGTTGGAATCTCATAACAAGCCATTCTGAGGTTCAACATCGCCGAATCGATCAACCGTTTGACGATAATGAGTTGTAATCTCATAACAAGCTGTTCTGAGGTTCCACATCGCCGAATCAATCAACCGTTCGATGATAATGAGTTGCAATCTCATAACAAGCAATTCTAAGGTTCCACATTGCCGAATCGGTCAACCGTTCGATGATAATGAGTTGCAATCTCATAACAAGCTATTTTGAGGTTCCACATCACTGAATCGGTCAACCGTTCAATGATAATGAGTTGTAATCTCATAACAAGCCGTTATGAGGTTCCACATCACCGAATCGATCAACCATTAGATTATAATGAGTTGTAATCTCATAACAAGCCGTTCTGAGGTTTCACATCACCGAATCAATCAACCGTTTGATGATAATGAGTTGCAATCTCATAACAAGTTGTTCTGTGGTTCTACATCGCTGAATCGGTTAACAGTTCAATGATAATGAGCTGCAATCTTATAACAAGCTGTTCTAAGGTTCCACATTGCTGAATTGATCAACCGTTTGATGATAATGAGTTGTAATCTCATAACAAGCCATTCTAACATTCCACATCACCGAATCGGTCAACCGTTTGATGATAATCAGCTGTAATCTCATAACAAGCTATTCTGATATTCTACATCGCCGAATTGGTCCACCATTTGATGATAATGAGTTGTAATCTAAAAAGAAGCTGTTCTAAGGTTCCACATCACCGAATCGGTCAATCATTCGATAATAATCAGATGCAATCTCATAACAAGTCGTTCTGAGGTTCCACATCGCTGAATCGGTTAACCGTTCGATGATAATGAGTTGTAATCTCATAACAAGCCGTTCTGAGGTTCCACATCGCTAAATCAATCAACCGTTCGATGATAACGAGTTGTAATCTCATAAAAATCTATTCTGAGGTTACACATCGCCGAATCGATCAACCGTTCGATGATAATGAGTTGCAATCTCATAACAAGCTGTTGTAATGTTCCACATCACCGAATCGGTCAACCGTTTGATGATAATGAGCTGCAATCTCATAACAAGCTATTTTGAGGTTCCACATCACCAAATTGGTCAACCGTTTGATGATAATGAGTTGTAATCTCATAACAAGCCGTTCTGAGGTTCGACATCACCGAATCGGTCAACCATTTGAAGATAATCAGCTGCAATCTCATAAAAAGTTGTTCTGAGGTTCTAGATTTCCGAATCGGTCAATCATTCGATGATAATGAGTTGTAATATCAAAACACGCCATTCTGAGGTTCCACATCACCAAATCGGTCAACCGTTCGATGATAATCAGCTGTAATATCATAACAAGCTGTTCTAAGGTTCCACATCACCAAATCGGTCAACCGTTCATTGATAATGAGTTGTAATCTCATAAAAAGCTGTTCTAAGGTTCCACATCACCGAATCGATCAATCGTTTGATGATAATGAGTTGTAATCTCATAACAAGCTATTCTATGGTTCCACATTGCTGAATCGATCATCCATTCAATGATAATGAGTTGCAATCTCATAACAAGCTATTCTGAGGTTCCAGATCACCAAATCGGTCAACCGTTTGATGATAATGAGCTGTAATCTCATAACAAGTTGTTTTCAGGTTCCACATCACCAAATCGGTCAACCGTTCAATGATAATGAATTGTAATCTCATAACAAGCCATTCTGAGGTTCCACATCGTCGAATCGGTCAACCATTCGATGATAATCAGCTGCAATCTCATAACAAGCTGTTCGATGATAATGAGTTGCAATCTCATAACAAGTTGTTCTGAGCTTCCACATCGCCGAATCGGTCAACCGTTTGATGATAATGAGCTGCAATCTCATAACAAGTTGTTCTGAGGTTGCACATCGCCGAATCAGTCAACCATTTGATGATAATGAGTTGTAATCTCATAACAAGCCGTTCTGAGGTTCCACATCACTGAATTGGTCAACCATTTGATGATAATCAGCTGCAATCTCATAACAAGCTTTTTTGAGGTTCCACATTGCTGAATCAGTCAACCGTTCGGTAATAATGAGCTGCAATTTCATAACAAGCCATTCTGAGGTTCCACATCACCGAATCGGTCAACCGTTCGATGATAATGAGTTGCAATCTCATAACAAGTTGTTCTGAGGTTCCACATCGCCGAATTGATCAACCATTTGATGATAATGAGTTACAATCTCATAACAAGCTATTCTGTGATTCCACATCATCGAATCGGTCAACCGTTCGATGATAATGAGTTGTAATCTCATAACAAGCTGTTCTATGGTTCCACATCACCGAATCGGTCAACCATTCGATGATAATTAGCTGCAATCTCATAACAAGCTGTTTTAATGTTCTACATCGCCGAATCAGTCAACCATTCGATGATAATGAGTTGTAATTTCATAACAAGCTATTCTAAGGTTCCACATCATCGAATTGATCAACCGTTTGATGATAATCAGCTGCAATCTCATAACAAGCTATTCAGAGGTTCTACATCACTGAATCACTCAACCGTTTGATGATAATGAGTTGTAATCTCATAAAGAGCTGTTCTGAGGTTCCACATCGCTGAATCGGTCAACCGTTTGATGATAATGAGCTGCATTCTCATAACAAGCTGTTCTAAGGTTCCACATCTCCGAATCGGTCAATCATTCGATGATAATGAGTTGTAATCTCATAACAAGCCGTTCTGAGGTTCCACATCACCAAATCGATCAACCGTTCAATGATAATGAGTTGTAATCTTATAACAAGCTATTCTGAGGTTCCACATCGCCGAATCGATCAACTCTTCGATGATAATGAGTTGCAATCTCATAACAAGCTATTCTGAGGTTCCACATCGCCGAATCGATCAACCATTCGATGATAATGAGTTGTAATCTAATAACAAGCCATTCTTAGGTTCCACATCGCCAAATCGGTCAATGGTTCGATGATAATCAGCTGCAATCTCATAACAAGCCATTCTGAGGTTCTACATCACCAAATCAGTCAACCGTTCGATGATAATGAGTTGTAGTCTCATAACAAGTTGTTCTGAGGTTCCACATCGCTGAATCGGTCAACCGTTCGATGATAATCAGCTCTAATCTCATAAAAAGCTATTCTGAGGTTCCACATCATCGAATCAGTCAACCGTTTGATGATAATGAGTTGTAATCTCATAACAAGCTGTTCTGAGATTCCACATCACTGAATCGATCAACCGTTCGATGATAATCAACTGCAATCTCATAACAACATGTTCTAAGGTTCCACATCACTGAATTGGTCAGCCATTCGATGATAATGAATTGTAATCTCATAACAAGCTATTCTAAGGTTCCACATCACCGAATCGATCAACCGTTTGATGATAATGAGTTGCAATCTCATAACAAGCTGTTCTGAGGTTTCGCATCACCGAATCGGTCAACTGTTCGATGATAATGAGATGCAATCTTATAACAAGCTGTTCTGAGATTCCACATCACTGAATCGGTCAACCATTTGATGATAATGAGTTGTAATCTCATAACAAGCCATTCTGAGGTTCCACATCGCCGAATCGATCAACCGTTCAATGATAATCAGCTGCAATCTCATAACAAGCTATTCTGAGGTTCTACATCACCGAATCAGTCAACCGTTCGATGATAATGAGTTGTAATCTCATAACAAACTATTCTGAGGTTTCACATCACTGAATCGGTCAACCGTTTGATGATAATAAGCTACAATCTCATAACAAGCTATTCTGAGGTTCCACATCACCAAATCGGTCAATCATTCGATGATAATGAGTTGTAATCTCGTAACAAGCCAGTCTGAGGTTCCACATCGCTGAATCGATCAACCGTTCGATGATAATCACCTGCAATCTCATAACAAGCGGTTCTGAGGTTCAACATCACCGAATCGGTCAACTGTTTGATGATAATGAGTTGTAATCTCATAACAAGCTGTTCTGAGGTTTCACATCGCTGAATCGGTCAATCATTCGATGATAATGAGTTGCAATCTCATAACAAGGTGTTCTCAGTTTCCACATCACTGAATCGGTCAATCGTTCGATGATGATGAGTTGTAATCTCATAACAAGCCATTCTAAGGTTCCACATTGCCGAATCGATCAACCGTTCGATGATAATGAGTTATAAGCTCATAACAATTTGTTTAGAGGTTCTACATTGCCGAATCGGTCAACCATTTCATGATATTCAGTAGCAATCTCATAACAAGTTGTTCTGAGGTTTCACATCGCCGAATCGGTCAACCGTTCGATAATAATAAGCTGTAATCTCATAACAAGCTGTTATGAGGTTCCACATCGCCAAATTGGTCAACCGTTTGATGATAATGAGTTGTAATCGCATAACAAGCCGTTCTGAGGTTCCACATTGCTGAATCGATCAACCGTTCGATGATAATGATTTGTAATCTCATAAAAAGTTGTTTTGAGGTTCCACATCATTGAATCGATCAACCGTTTGATGATAATGAGTTGCAATCTCATAACAAACTGTTCTGAGTTTCCACATCGCCAAATGGGTCAACCGTTCGATGATAATGAGCTATAATGTCATAACAAGCAGTTCTGAGGTTCCACATTGCCAAATCGGTCAACTGTTCGATGATAATGAGTTGTAATCTCATAACAAGCCGTTCTGAGATTCCACATCGCTGAATCGATCAACTATTCGATGATAATGAGTTGTAATCTCATAACAAGTTGTTCTGAGGTTCCACATCACTGAATCAATCAACTGTTTGATGATAATGAGTTGCAATCTCATAACAAGCCATTTTAAGGTTTCACATCACCCAATCGGTCAACCGTTCAATGATAATAAGCTACAATCTCATGACAAGCTGTTCTGAGATTTGACATCCCCGAATCGGTCAACCGTTCGATGATAATGAGTTGTAATCTCATAATAGGTCATTCTAAGGTTCCACAATGCTGAATTGGTCAATTGTTTGATGATAATCAGCTGCAATCTCATAACAAGCTGTTCTGAGGTTCTACGTCGCCGAATCAGTCAACCGTTTGATGATAATGAGTTATTATCTCATTATAAGCTATTCTGAGGTTCCACATCACCGAATCGGTCAACCGTTCGATGATAATCAACTGCAATCTCATAACAAACTGTTCTAACATTCTACATCGTCGAATCAGTCAACCGTTTGATGATAATGAGTTGTAATCTCATAACAAGCTATTCTGAGGTTCCACATCGCCGAATCGGTCAACCATTTGATGATAATCAGCAAAAATCTCATAATAAGCTATTCTCAGGTTCCACATTGCCAAATCCGTCAACCGTTCGATGATAATGAGTTGTAATCTCATAACAAGCCATTCTGAGGTTCCACATCATGGAATCGATCAACCATTTGATGATAATGAGTTGTAATCTCATAACAAGCTGTTCTGAGGTTCCACATCGCTGAATCGGTCAACCGTTCGATGATAATGAGTTGCAATCTCATAACAAGCTAATCTGAGGTTCCACATCGCCGAATCAGACAACTATTCGATGATAATGAGCTGCAATCTCATAACAAGCTGTTCTGAGGTTCCACATCGCCGAATCGGTCAACCATTCGATGATAATGAGTTGTAATCTCATAACAAGCCATTCTGAGCTTCCACATAGCTAAATCGGTCAACCGTTCGATGATAATGAGCTGCAATCTCATAACAAGCTGTTTTGAGGTTCCATATCATCGAATCGGTCAACCATTCGATGATAATGAGTTGTAATCTCATAACAAGCCATTCTGAGGTTCAACATCACTGAATCGGTCAACCGTTCGATGATAATCAGTTACAATCTTGTAACAAGCTATTCTGAGGTTCTACATCGCTGAATCGGTCAATCATTTGATGATAATGATTTGTAATATCATAACAAGTTGTTCTGAGGTTCAACGTCCCCGAATCAGTCAACCGTTTGATGATAATGAGCTGTAATCTCATAACAAGCTATTCTGAGCTTCTACATCGCCCAATCGGTCAACCGTTTGATGATAATGAGTTGTAATCTCATAATAAGCCATTCTGAGGTTTCACATCACCAAATCGATCAACTGTTGGATGATAATGAGTTGTAATCTCATAACAAGCTATTTTGAGGTTCCACATTGCCAAATCGATCAACCGTTCGATGATAATGAGTTGCAATCTCATAACAAGCTGTTCTGAGGTTCCACATCGCCGAATCGGTCAATCATTCGATGATAATGAGCTGCAATCTCATAACAAGATGTTCTGAGGTTCCACATCGCTGAATCAGTCAACCGTTTGATGATAATGAGTTGTAATCTCATAACAAGCCGTTCTGAGGTTCCACATCGCCGAATCGGTCAACCGTTCGATGATAATCAGCTGCAATCTCATAACAAGCTGTTCTAAGGTTCTACATCACTGAATCGGTCAACCGATCAATGATAATGACTCGTAACCTCATAACAAGCTGTTCTAAGGTGCCACATCACTGAATTGGTCAACTGTTCGATGATAATGGGCTGTAATCTAATAACAAGTTGTTCTAAGGTTCCACATCATCAAATCGGTCAACCGTTCGATAATAATGAGTTGTAATCTCATAACAAACTGTTCTGAGGTTCCACATCGCCAAATCGATCAACAATTGGATGATAATGATTTGTAATCTCATAACAAGCTATTCTGAGGTTCCACATCACCGTATCGATCAACCGTTCAATGATAATGAGTTACAATCTCATAACAAGTTATTCTGAGGTTCCACATCGCCAAATCGGTCAACTGTTTGATGATAATGAGTTGTAATCTCATAATAAGCCATTATGAGGTTCCACATCACCGAATCGGTCAACCGTTCGATGATAATGAGTTGCAATCTCATAACAAGCCATTCTGAGGTTCCACATCGCCGAATTGCTCAACTGTTCGATGATAATGAGTTGTAATCTTGAAACAAGTTGTTCTGAGGTTCCACATCGCCGAATCGATCAACCGTTCGATGATAGTGAGTTGCAATCTCATAACAAGCTATTCTGAGGTTCCACATCACCAAATCGGTCAACCGTTCAATGATAATGAGCTGCAATCTCATAACAAGCTATTCTGAGGTTCCATAATGCAGAATCAGTCAACCATTTGATGATAATGAGTTGTAATCTCATAACAAGCCATTCTGAGGTTCCACATTGCCAAATTGGTCAACCTTTCGATGATAATCAGTTGCAATCTCATAACAAGCTGTTCTGAGGTTCCACATTTTTGAATCGATCAACCATTCGATGATAATGAGCTAGAATCTCATAAAAAGGCATTCTGAGGTTCCACATCGTCGAATCAGTCAACCGTTCAATGATAATGAGTTGTAATCTCATAACAAGCTATTCTAAGGTTCCACATCGCCAAATCGGTCAACCATTCGATGGTAATCAGCTGCAATCTCATAACAAGTTATTCTAAGGTTCTACATCAATGAATCGGTCAACCGTTCGATGATAATGAGTTTTAATCTCATAACAAGCTGTTCTGAGGTTCCACATCACCGAATTGGTCAACCGTTCGATGATAATGAGTTGTAATCTCATAACAACCCTTTCTGAGGTTCCACTTCGCCGAATTGATCAACCGTTTGATAATAATGAGTTGTAATCTCATAACAAGCTGTTCTGAGGTTCCACATCGCCAAATCGGTCAACCGTTCGATGATAATGAGTTGCAATCTCATAACAAGTTGTTCTGAGGTTCTACATCATCGAATCGGTCAACCGTTCGATGATAATGAGCTATAATCTCATAACAAGCTATTTTGAGGTTCCACATTGCTGAATCGGTCAACCATTCGATGATAATGAGTTGTAATCTCATAACAAGCCATTCTGAGGTTCCACATTGCCGAATCGATGAACCGTTTGATGATAATCAACTGCAATCTCATAACAAGTTGTTCTAAGGTTCTACATCACCGAATCGGTCAACCATTTGATGATAATGAGTTGTAATCTCATAACAAGCTGTTCTAAGGTTCCACATGGCCGAATCGGTCAACGGTTCGATGATAATGAGCTACAATATCATAACAAGCTATTCTAAGGTTCCACATCACCGAATGGGTCGACTGTTCGATGATAATGAGTTGTAATCTCATAACAAGCCATTCTGAGGTTCCACATCGCCGAATCGGTCAACCATTCGATGATAATCAGCTACAATCTCATAACAAGCTATTCTAAGGTTCTACATTGCCGAATCGGTCAACCGTTCAATGATAATGAGTTGTAATCTCATAACAAGTTGTTCTGAGGTTTCACATCATCGAATCGGTCAACCGTTCGATTATAATGAGCTACAATCTCATAACAAGCTGTTCTGAGGTTCCACATCGCCGAATCGGTCAACCGTTTGATGATAATGAGTTCTAATCTCATAACAAGCCGTTCTGAGGTTCCACATCGCCGAATCGATCAACCATTTGATGATAATGAGTTGTGATCTCATAACAAGTTATTCTGAGGTTCCACATCGCCGAATTGATCAACCATTTGATGATAATGAGTTGCAATCTAAAAACAAGCTGTTCTGAGGTTCCACATCGCTGAATTGATCAACCGTTTGATGATAATGAGCTGCAATCTCATAACAAGTTGTTCTGAGGTTCCACATTGCCAAATCAGTCAACCGTTTAATGATAATGAGTTGTCATCTCATAACAAGCCATTCTGAGGTTCCACATCGCCAAGTCAGTCAACTGTTCGATGATAATCAGCTATAATCTCATAACAAGCTATTCTGAGGTTCCAAATTGCTGAATCAGTTAACCATTCGATGATAATGAGTTGCAATCTCATAACAAGCCGTTCTGAGGTTCCACATCGCCAAATCGATCAACCATTTGAGGATAATCAGCTGCAATCTCATAACAAGCTGTTCTGAGGTTCTACATTGCCGAATCGGTTAACCGTTCGATGATAATGAGTTGCAATCTCATAACAAGCTATTCTGAGGTTCCACATCGCCGAATGGGTCAACCGTTTGATTATAATGAGCTACAATCTCATAATAAGCGATTCTGAGGTTCCAGATCGCCGAATCGGTCAACCATTTGATGATAATGAGTTGTAATCTCATACCAAGCCGTTCTGAGGTTCCACATCGCCGAATCAATCAACCGTTCGATGATAATGAGTTGTAATCTCATAACAAGCTGTTCTGAGGTTCCACATCGCTGAATCGATCAACCATTCGATGATAATGAGTTGCAATCTCATAACAAGCTGTTTAGAGGTTTCACATTACCAAATTGGTCAACCGTTCAATGATAATACGCTGCAATCTCATAACAAGCTGTTCTGAGGTTCCACATCACTGACTCTATCAACCGTTTGATGATAATGAATTGTAATCTCATAACAAGCCATTCTGAGGTTCCACATTGCCGAATTGGTCTACCATTCGATGATAATCAGCTGTAATCTCATAACAAGCTATTCTAAGGTTCTACATCACCGAATCGGTCAACCGTTCGATGATAATGAGTTGTAATCTCATAACAAGCTATTCTGAGGTTCCACATCATCGAATCGGTCAACCATTTGATGATAATCAGCTGCAATCTCATAACAAGCTATTCTGAGGTTCTACATCACCGAATCGGTCAACTGTTCGATGATAATGAGTTGCAATCTCATAACAAGCTGTTCTGAGGTTCCACATTGCCGAATCGGTCAACCGTTCGATGATAATGAGCTACAATCTCATAACAAGCTATTCTGATGTTCCACATCATCGAATCAGTCAACCATTTGATGATAATGAGTTGTAATCTCATAACATGCCATTCTGAGGTTCCACATCGCTGAATCGATCAACCGTTTGATGATAATCAGCCGTAATCTCATAACAAACTGTTCTGAGGTTCTACATCACCGAATCGGTCGACCATTCGATGATAATGAGTTGTAATCTCATAACAAGCTATTCTGAGGTTCCACATCGCTGAATCAATCAATCGTTTGATGATAATCAGCCGTAATCTCATAATAAACTGTTCTGAGGTTCTACATCACTGAATCGGTCAACCATTCGATGATAATGAGTTGTAATCTCATAAGGAGCTATTATGAGGTTCCACATCTCCGAATCAGTCAACCGTTCGATGATAATGAGCTGCAATCTCATAACAAGCTATTCTGGGGTTCCACATCACCAAATCGGTCAACCGTTCGATGATAATGAGTTGTAATCTCATAACAAGCTGTTCTGAGCTTCAACATCGCCGAATCGGTCAACCGTTCGATGATAATTAGCTGCAATCTCATAACAAGCTGTTCTGAGGTTCTATATCACTGAATCGGTCAACCGTTCGATTATAATGATTTGTAATCTCATAACAAGCTATTCTTAGGTTCAACATCCCTGAATCAGTCAACCGTTCGATGATAATGAGCTGTAATCTCATAACAAGCTGTTCTGAGGATCTACATCGCCGAATCGGTCAACCATTCAATGATAATGAGTATTAATCTCATAACAAGCCATTCTGAGGTTCCACATCGCCAAATCAATCAACCGTTCGATGATAATGAGTTGTAATCTCATAACAAGCTATTCTAAGGTTCCACATTGCTGAATCAATCAACCGTCTGATGATAATGAATTGCAATCTCATAACAAGCTATTCTGAGGTTCCACATCGCCGAATCAGTCAACCGTTAGATGATAATGAGCTACAATCTCATAACAAGCTATTCTGAGGTTCCACATTGCCGAATCGGTCAACCGTTCGATGATAATAAGTTGTAATCTCATAACAAGCCGTTCTGAGGTTCCACATCGCCGAATCGATCAAACGTTCAATGATAATCAGCTCCAATCTCATAACAAGCTGTTCTGAGGTTCCACATTGCTGAATCGGTCAACCATTCGATGATAATGAGCTGCAATCTCATAACAAGCCATTCTGAGGTTCCACATCGCCGAATCAATCAACCATTTGTTGATAATGAGTTGCAATCTCATAACAAGCTGTTCTAAGGTTCCACATCACTGGATCGATCAACCGTTTGATGATAATGAGCTATAATCTCATAACAAGCTATTCTGAGGCTCCACATCGCCGAATCGGTTAACCATTCGATGATAATGAGTTCTAATCTGATAACAAGCTGTTTTGAGGTTCCACATTGCCGAATCGGTCAACTGTTTAATGATAATGAGCTACAATCTCATAACAAGTTGTTCTGAGGTTCCACATCACCAAATTGGTCAACTGTTTGATGATAATGAGCTACAATCTCATAACAAGCTGTTCTAAGGTTCCACATCGTCGAATCGGTCAACCAGTCGATGATAATGAGCTACAATCTCATAACAAGCTGTTCTGAGGTTTCATATCGCCGAATCAATCAACTGTTTGATGATAATGAGTTGTAATCTCATAACAAGCCATTCTAAGGTTCCACATCGCTGAATCGATCAACCGTTTGATGATAATTAGTTATAATCTCATAATAAGCTATTTTGAGGTTCCACATCGCCGAATCGATCAACCGTTCGATGATAATGAGGTGCAATCTCATAACAAACTATTCTGAGGTTCCACATCGCCGAATCGGTCAACCGTTCAATGATAATGAGCTGCAATCTCATAACAAGCTGTTCTAAGGTTTGACATCGCCGAATCAGTCAATTGTTCGATGATAATGAGTTTTAATCTCATAACAAGCCATTCTGAGGTTCCACATCACTGAATCGGTCAACCGTTCGATGATAATCAGCTGCAATCTCATATTAAGCTATTCTGAGGTTCTACATCACCGAGTCGGTCAACCGTTCGATGATAATGAGTTGTAATCTCATAACAAGCTGTTCTGAGGTTCCACATCGCCGAATCGGTCAACCGTTCAATGATAATCAACTGCAATCTCATAACAAGCTGTTCTGAGGTTTCACATCGCCGAATCAGTCAACCGTTCGATGATAATGAGTTGTAATCTCATAACAAGTTATTTTGAGGTTCCACATCGCCAAATCGGTCAACCATTCAATGATAATGAGTTGTAATCTCATAACAAGCTATTCTGAGGTTCCACATCGCCGAATCAGTCAACCGTTTGATGATAATGAGTTGCAATCTCATAACAAGCTGTTCTAAGGTTTCAAATCACCGAATCGGTCAACTGTTCGATGATAATAAGCTGCAATCTCATAACAAGTTGTTCTGAGGTTCCACATCACCAAATCAATCAACCGTTTGATGATAATCAGCTGCAATCTCATAAAAAGATTTTCTGAGGTTCTACATCGCTGAATTGATCAACCGTTCGATGATAATGAGTTACAATCTCATAACAAGCTATTCTTAGGTTCCACATCGCCGAATCGGTCAACCGTTCAATGATAATGAGCTGCAATCTCATAACAAGCTATTCTGAGGTTCTACATCGCCGAATCGGTCAACCGTTTGATGATAATGACTTATAATCTCATAACAAGCCCTTCTGAGGTTCCACATCGCCGAATCGATCAACCGTTCAATGATAATCAGCTGCAATCTCATAACAAGCTGTTCTGAGGTTCCACATTGCTGAAACAATCAATTGTTCAATGATAATGAGTTGTAATCTCATAACAAGCTATTTTGAGGTTCCACATCGCCGAATCGGTCAACCATTCGATGATAATGAGTTGCAATCTCATAACAAGCTATTCTGAGGTTCCACATCGCTGACTCAGTCAACTGTTCAATGATAATGAGCTGTAATCTCATAAGAAGTTGTTCTAAGGTTCCACATCGCTGAATCGGTCAACCGTTTGATGATAATGAGTTGTAATCTCATAACAAGCCGTTCTGAGGTTCCACATCGCCGAATCGGTCAACCGTTCAATGATAATCAGCTACAATCTCATAACAAGTTATTCTGAGGTTGTACATCACCGAATCAGTCAATTGTTTGATGATAATGAGTTGTAATCTCATAACAAGCTGTTCTGAGGTTCCACATCGCCGAATTGATCAACCGTTCAATGATAATCAGCTGCAATCCCATAACAAGCTGTTCTAAGGTTCCACATCACCGAATCGGTCAACCTTTCGATGATAATGAGTTGTAATGTCATAAAAAGCTGTTCTTAGGTTCCACATTGCCAAATTGATCAACCATTCAATGATAATGAGTTGTAATCTCAAAACAAGCTGTTCTGAGGTTCCACATCACCGTATTGATCAACCGTTTGACGATAATGAGTTACAATCTCATAACAAGCTGTTCTAAGGTTTCACATTGTCGAATCGGTCAACTGTTTGATGATAATGAGCTGCAATCTCATAACAAGCTATTCTGAGGTTCCACATCACCTAATCAGTCAATCATTTGATGATAATGAGCTGTAATCTCATAACAAGCCATTCTGAGGTTCCACATCGCCAAATCAGTCACCCGTTCAATGATAATGAGGTGTAATCTCATAACAAGCCATTCTGAGGTTCCACATTGCCGAATCGATCAGTCGTTTGATGATAATGAGTTGTAATCTCATAACAAGCTATTCTGAGGTTCCACATCGCTGAATCAGTCAACCATTTGATGATAATGAGTTGCAATCTTATAACAAGCCATTCTGAGGTTCGAGGATAATGAGCTACAATCTCATAACAAGATGTTCTGAGGTTCCACATCGCTGAATCGGTCAATCATTTGATGATAATGAGTTGTAATTTCATAACAAGCCATTCTGAGGTTCCACATCACCAAATCGAACAACCGTTCGATGATAATCAGCTACAATCTCATAACAAGTCGTTCTGAGGTTCCACATTGCCGAATCGCTCAACCGTTCAATGATAATGAGTTGTAATCTCATAACAAGATTTTATGAGGTTCCACAATGCCGAATCGATCAACTATTCGATAATAATGAGTTGCAATCTCATAATAAGCTATTCTGAGGTTCCACATTGGCAAATTGGTCAACCGTTCGATGATAATGAGCTGTAATCTCATAATAAGTTGTTCTGAGGTTCCACATCACTGAATCGGTCAACCATTCAATGATAATGAGTTGTAATTTCATAACAAGCCATTCTGAGGTTCCACATCACTGAATCGGTCAACCATTCGATGATAATCAAATACAATCTCATAACAAGCTATTCTGAGGTTCCACATTGCTGACTCGGTCAACCATTCGATGATAATGAGCTGTAATCTCATAGCAAGCCGTTCTGAGGTTCCACATCGCCGAATCGGTCAACCGTTTGATTATAATGAGTTGCAATCTCATAACAAGCTGTTCTAAGGTTCCACATCGCTGAATCGATCAACTATTCGATGATAATGAGCTGCAATCTCATAACAAGCTATTCTGAGGTTCCACATCACCGAATTGGTCAACCATTTGATGATAATGAGTTCTAATCTCATAACAAGCCATTCTGAGGTTCCACATCACTGAATCGGTCAACCGTTCGATGGTAATTAGCTGCAATCTCATAACAAGTTGTTCTGAGGTTCTACATCGCTGAATCGGTCAACTGTTTGATGATAATGAGTTGTAATCTCATAACAAGCTATTCTGAGGTTCCACATCGCCGAATCGATCAACCGTTTGATGATAATCAGCTGCAATCTCATAACAAGCTAGTCGAAGGTTCTACATCACTGAATCGGTCAACCGTTTGATGATAATGAGTTACAATCTCATAACAAGTTGTTTTGAGGTTCCACATCACTTAATCGATCAGCCGTTCGATGATAATGAGCTGCAGTCTCATCACAAGCTATTCTGAGGTTCCACATCGCCGAATCGGTCAACTATTCGATGATAATGAGTTGTAATCTCATAACAAGCCATTTTGAAGTTCCACATCGCCAAATCGATTAACCATTCGATGATAATGAGTTGTAATCTGATAACAAGCTATTCTGACGTTCCACATCACCGAATCGATCAACTATTTGATGATAATGAGTTGCAATCTCATAACAAGCTATTCTGAGGTTCCACATCCTCGAAATGGTCAATCGTTCAATGATAATGAGCTGCAATCTCATAACAAGCTGTTCTGAGGTTCCACATCATTGAATCGGTCAACCATTCGATGATAATGAGTTGTAATCTCATAACAAGCCGTTCTAAGGTTCCACATCACTGAATCGGTCAACCGTTCAATGATAATCAGCTGCAATGTCATAACAAGCTATTTTGAGGTTCTACATCGCCAAATAGGTCAACCATTCGATGATAATGAGTCTCATAACAAGCTATTCTGAGGTTCCACATCACCAAATCGGTCAACCGTTTGATGATAATTAGCTGCAATCTCATAACAAGCTGTTTTGAGGTTCCACATCGCTGAATCGGTCAACTATTCGATGATAATGAGTTGTAATCTCATAACAAGCTGTTCTGAGGTTCCACATCACCGAATCGATCAACCATTCGATGATAATGAGTTGTAATCTTATAACAAGCTATTCTGAGGTTCCACATCACTGAATCGGTCAACCGTTTGATGATAATGAGTTGCAATCTCATAAAAAGCTATTCTGAGGTTCCACATCACCGAATCGATCAACTGTTTAATGATAGTGAGCTGCAATCTCATAACAAGCTATTCTGAGGTTCCACATCACCGAATCAGTCAACCATTCAATGATAATCAGCTGTAATCTCATAACAAGCTATTTTGAGCTTCCACATTACTGAATCAGTCAACCGTTCAATGATAATGAGCTACAATCTCATAACAAGCTGTTGTGAGGTTCCACATCGCCGAATCAGTCAACCATTTGATGATAATGAGTTATAATCTCATAACAAGCCATTCTGAGGTTTCACATCGCCGAATCGATCAATCGTTCGATGATAATTAGCTACAATATCATAACAAGATGTTCTGAGGTTCTACATCGCTGAATCAGTCAACCGTTTGATGATAATGAGTTGTAATCTCATAACAAGCTATTCTGAGGTTCCACATCACCGAATCGGTCAACCGTTCAATGATAATGAGCTGCAATATCATAACAAGCTATTCTGAGATTCCACATTGCCGAATCAGTCAACCATTCAATGATAATGAGTTGTAATCTCATAAAAAGTCATTCTGAGGTTCCACATCGCTGAATCAATCAATCGTTCGATGATAATGATTTGTAATTTCATAACAAGGTATTTTGAGGTTCGACATCGCTGAATCTATCAACTGTTCGATGATAATGAGTTGTAATCTCATAACAACCTGTTCTGAGGTTCCACATCGCCGAACGGGTCAACTGTTCGATGATAATGAGCTGCAATCTCATAACAAGCTATTCTGAGGTTCCACATCATCGACTCGGTCAACCATTCGATGATAATGAGTTGTAATCTCATAACAAGCCATTCTGAGGTTTCACATCGTTGAACCGATCAACCGTTCGATGATAATGAGTTGTAATCTCATAACAAGCTATTCTGAGGTTCCACATTGCCGAATTGATCAACCGTTCGGTGATAATGAGTTGCAATCTCATAACAAGCCATTCTGAGGTTCCACATCGCCCAATCGGTCAACCGTTCAATGATAATGAGCTACAATCTCATAACAAGCTATTCTGAGGTTCGACATCACTGAATCGGTCAACCATTTGATGATAATGAGTTGTATTCTCATAACAAGCCGTTCTGAGGTTCCACATCACTGAATCGGTCAAGTGTTCGATGATAATCAACTGCAATCTCATAACAAGCTGTTCTGAGGTTCCACATTGCCGAATCGGTCAACCGTTCGATGATAACGAGTTATAATCTCATAACAAGCCGTTCTGAGGTTCCACATCACCGAATCGATCAACCGTTTGATGATAATGAGTTGTAATCTCAAAACAAGTTGTTCTGAGGTTCCACATCACCGAATTGGTCAACCGTTCAATGATAGTGAGCTGCAATCTCATAACAAGCTGTTCTGAGGTTTGATATCACCGAATCGGTCAACCTTTCAATGATAATGAGTTCTAATCTCATAACAAGCCGTTCTGAGGTTCCACATCGCCGAGTCGATCAACCATTCAATGATAATGAGTTGTAATCTCATAACAAGCTATTCTGAGGTACCACATCGCCAAATCGATCAACCGTTTGATGATAATGAGTTGCAATCTCATAACAAGCTGTTCTGAGGTTCCACATCACTGAATCAGTCAACCGTTCAATGATAATGAGCTGCAATCTCATAACAAGTTGTTCTGAGGTTCCACATCACCGAATTGGTCAACCGTTCGATGATAATGAGTTGTAATCTCATAACAAGCCGTTCTGAGGTTCCACATTGCTGAATCGGTCAACCATTTGATGATAATCAGCTGCAATCTCATAACAAGTTGTTCTAAGGTTCTACATCATCGAATCGGTCAACCGTTCCATGGTAATGAGTTGTAATCTCATAACAAGCTATTTTGACGTTCCACATCACCAAATCGGTCAACCGTTTGATGATAATCAGCTGCAATCTCATAAAAAGCTATTCTGTGGTTCTACATCGCCGAATCGGTCAACCGTTTGATGATAATGAGTTGTAATCTCATAACAAGTTGTTCTGAGGTTCCACATCGCCGAATTGGTCAACCGTTCAATAATAATCAGTTGTAATCTCATAAAAAGCTATTCTAAGGTTTCACATCATCGAATCGGTCAACCGTTCGATGATAATGAGTTGTAATCTCATAACAAGGTGTTCTGAGGTTCCACATCGCCGAATCGGTCAACCGTTCGATGATAATGAGTTGTAATCTCATAACAAGCTATTCTGAGGTTCCACATCGCCGAATCGGTCAATCATTCGATGATAATGAGATGCAATCTCATAAAAATCTATTCTGAGGTTTCACATCGCTGAATCGGTCAACCATTTGATGATAATGAGTTATAATGTCATAACAAGCCATTCTGAGGTTCCACATCACTGAATCGATCAACCGTTCGATGATAATCAGCTGCAATCTCATAACAAGCTGTTCTGAGGTTCTACCTCGCCGAATCAGTTAATCATTTGATGATAATGAGTTGTAATCTCATAACAAGCTGTTCTTAGGTTCCACATCGCCGAATTGGTCAACCGTTCGATGATAATAAGCTGCAATCTCATAAGAAGCTGTTCTGAGATTCCACATAGCTGAATCAGTCAACCATTTGATGATAATGAGTTGTAATCTCATAACAAGCTATTCTGAGGTTCAACATCACTGAATCGGTCAATCGTTCGATGATAATCAGCTGCAATCCCATAACAAGTTGTTCTGAGGTTCTACATCGCTGAATCGGTCAACTGTTCGATGATAATGATTTGTAATCTCATAACAAGCTATTTTGAGGTTCAACATCCCCGAATCAGTCAACCATTCAATGATAATGAGCTACAATATCATAACAAGTTGTTCTAAGGTTGTACATCACCAAATCGATCAACCGTTTGATGATAATAAGTTGTAATCTCATAACAAGCCATTTTGAGGTTCCACATCGCCAAATCGATCAACCATTCAATTATAATGAGTTGTAATCTCATAACAAGCTGTTCTGAGGTTCCACATTGCCGAATCGATCAACCGTTCAATGATAATGAGTTGCAATGTCATAGCAAGCTGTTCTGAGGTTCCACATCACCGAATCGGTCAATCATTGGATGATAATGAGTTACAATCTCATAACAAGCTATTCTGAGGTTCCACATCGCCGAATCGGTCAACCATTTGATGATAATGAGTTGTAATCTCATAACAAGCTGTTGTAAGGTTCCACATTGTCGAATCGGTCAACCGTTTGATGATAATCAGCTTCAATCTCATAACAAGCCGTTCTGAGGTTCTACATCGCTGAATCAGTCAACCGTTTGATGATAATGAGTTGTAATCTCATAACAAGTTGTTCTAAGGTTCCACATCACTGAATCAATCAACCGTTTGATGATAATGAGTTACAATCTCATAACAAGCTATTCTGAGGTTCGACATTGCCAAATCGGTCAACCATTCAATGATAATGAGCTGCAATCTCATAACAAGCTGTTCTAAGGTTCTACATCACTGAATCAATCAACCGTTTGATGATAATAAGTTGCAATCTCATAAAAAGCCATTCTGAGGTTCCACATTGCCGAATCGGTCAACCGTTCGATGATAATTAGTTGCAATCCCATAACAAGCCGTTTTAAGGTTTCACATCACTGAATCGCTCAACCATTTGGTGATAATGAGTTATAATCTCATAACAAGTTGTTCTGAGGTTCCACATCACCGAATCGATCAACCGTTCGATGATAATGAGGTGCAATCTCATAACAAGCTGTTCTGAGGTTCGACATCGCCTGATCAGTCAACCGTTTGATGATAATGAGCTGCAATCTCATAATAAGCTGTTCTGACATTCCACATCGCAGAATTGGTCAACTGTTCGATGATAATGAGTTGTAATCTCATAACAAGCCGTTCTGAGTTTCCACATCACCGTATCAATAACCGTTTGATGATAATCAGCTGTAATCTCATAACAAGCTATTTTGAGGTTCTACATCGCCGAATCGGTCAACCGTTTGATGATAATGAGTTGTAATCTCATAACAAGCCATTCTGAGCTTCCACATCACTGAATAGCTCAACCCTTTGGTGATAATGAGTTTTAATCTCATAACAAGTTGTTCTGAGGTTCCACATCGCCGAATCGATCAACCATTCGATGATAATGAGTTGCAATCTCATAACAAGCTGCTCTCAGGTTCCACATCGCCTAATCGGCCAACCGTTTGATGACAATGAGCTGCAATCTCATAATAAGCTATTCTGAGGTTCCACATCACAGAATCGGTCAACCGTTTGATGATAATGAGTTGTAATCTCATAACAAGCCGTTCTGAGGTTCCACATCGTCGAATCAGGAAACCTTTCAATGATAATCAGCTGTAATCTCATAACAAGCTTTTCTGAGGTTCCACATTTTTGAATTGGTCAACCGTTTGATGATAATAAGCTGCAATCTCATAATAAGGCATTCTGAGGTTCCACATCGCCGAATCGATCAATTGTTCGATGATAATGAGTTGTAATATCATAACAAGCCATTTTTAAATTCCACATCGTGGAATCGGTCAACCATTCGATGATAATAAGCTGTAATCTCATAACAAGCTCTTCTAAGGTTCTACATCGCCGAATCGGTCAACCGTTTGATGATAATGACTTGTAATCTCATAACAAGCTATTCTGAGGTTCCACATCGCTGAATCGGTCAACCGTTTGATGATAATGAGTTGTAATCTCATATCAAGCCATTCTGAGGTTCCACATCGCCGAATCGATCAACCGTTTGATGATAATGAATTGTAATCTCATAACAAGCTATTCTGAGATTCCACATTGCTGAATCATTCAACCGTTGGATGATAATGAGTTGCAATCTCATAACAAGCTGTTCTGAGGTTCCACATCACCGAATTGGTCAACCATTCGATGATAATGAGTTGCAATCTCATAACAAGCTATTCTGAGGTTCCACATTACTGAATCGGTCAACCGGTCGATGATAATGAGTTGTAATCTCAAAACAAGCCGTTCTAAGGTTCCACATCACTGAATCAATCAACCGTTCGATGATAATCAGCTGCATTCTCATAACAAGCTGTTCTAAGGTTCTACATCGCCGAATCAGTCAACCGTTCGATGATAATGAGTTGTAATCTCATAACAAGTTGTTCTAAGGTTCCACATGGCCGAATGGGTCAACCATTTGATGATAATGAGCTACAATCTCATAATAAGCTATTCTGAGGTTCCACATTGCTGAATCGGTCAACCGTTCGATGATAATGAGTTGTAATTTCATAACAAGCCATTCTGAGGTTGTACATCGCCGAATCGGTCAACCATTCGATGATAATCAGCTACAATCTCATAACAAGCTATTCTGATGTTCTACATCACTGAATCGGTCAATCGTTCGATGATAATGAGTGGTAATCTCATAACAAGCTATTCTCAAGTTCCACATCACTGAATCGGTCAAGCGTTCGATGATAATGAGCTACAATCTCATAACAAGCTATTCTGAGGTTCCACATCACCGAATTGGTCAACCATTCGATGATAATGAGTTCTAATCTCATAATAAGCCATTCTGAGGTTCCACATCACTGAATCGATCAACCGTTTGATGATAATGAGTTGTAATCTCATAATAAGCTATTCTGAGGTTCGACATCGCCGAAACGATCAACCGTTGGATGATAATGAGTTGGAATCTCATAACAACCTGTGTTGATGTTTCACATCGCTTAATCGGTCAACCATTTGATGATAATGAGCTGCAATCTCATAACAAGCTATTCTGAGTTTCCACATCGCCGAATCGGTCAATCATTCGATGATAATGAGTTGTAATCTCATAACAAGCCATTCTGAGGTTCCACATCGCCAAATCGGTCAACCGTTTGATTATAATCAGCTATAATCTCATAACAAGCTATTCTGACATTCCACATTGCTAAATTGGTTAACTGTTCGATGATAATGAGCTGCAATCTCATAACAACCCATTCTAAGGTTCTACATTGCCGAATCAATCAACTGTTTGATGATAATCAGCTGCAATCTCATAAAAAGCTATTCTAAGGTTCTAAATCACTGAATCGGTCAACTGTTCGATGATAATGAGTTGCAATCTCATAACAAGCTATTTTGAGGTTCCACATTGCCAAATCAGTCAACTCTTCGATGATAATGAGTTGTAATCTCATAACAAGCCATTCTAAGGTTCCACATCACCGAATCGATCAACCATTCAATGATAATGAGGTTTAATCTCATAACAAGCTGTTCTGAGGTTCCACATTGCCGAATCAGTCAACCATTCGAGGATAATGAGTTACAATCTCATAACAAGTTGTTCTGAGGTTCCACACAACCAAATCGGTCAACCATTCGATGATAATGAGCTGCAATCTCATAACAAGCTGTTATGAGGTTGCACATCACCGAATCGGTCAACCGTTTGATGATAATGAGTTGTAATCTCATAACAAGCTGTTCTGAGGTTCCACATCACTGAATCGATCAACCGTTTGATGATAATTAGCTGCAATCTCATAACAAGCTATTCTAAGGTTCTACATTGCCGAATCGATCAACCGTTTGATGATAATGAGTTATAATCTCATAACGAGCTGTTCTGAGGTTCCACATCACCAAATCGGTCAACTGTTCAATGATAATGAGCTACAATCTCATAACAAGCTATTCTGGGGTTCCACATCATCGAATCAGTCAACCGTTCGATGATAATGAGTTGTAATCTCATAATAAGCCATTGTGAGGTTCAACATCGCCGAATCGGTCAACCATTTGATGATAATCAGCTGCAATCTCATAACAAGCTGTTCTGAGGTTCTACATCGCTGAATCGGTCAACTGTTCAATGATAATGATTTGTAATGTCATAACAAGCTATTCTGAGGTTCATCATCCCTGAATCAACCAACCGTTCGATGATAATGAGCTGCAATCTCATAACAAGTTGTTTTAAGGTTTTACATCGCTGAATCAGTCAACCGTTCGATGATAATGAGTTGTAATCTCATAACAAGCCATTCTGAGGTTGCACATCACCAAATCGATCAACCGTTTGATGATAATGAGTTGTAATCTCATAAAAAGTTGTTCTGAGGTTCCACATTGCTGAATCGATCAACTGTTTGATGATAATGAGTTCCAATCTCATAACAAGTTGTTCTGAGGTTCCACATCGCCGAATCGGTCAACCATTTGATGATAATGAGCTACAATCTCATAATAAGCTGTTCTGAGGTTCCACATCGCCGAATCGGTCAACCATTCGATGATAATGAGTTGTAATCTCATAACAAGCCGTTCTGAGGTTCTATATCACTGAATCGGTCAACCGTTCGATGATAATCAGCTGCAATCTCATAACAAGTTGTTCTGAGGTTCCACATTGTTGAATCGGTTAACCATTCAATGATAATGAGCTGCAATCTCATAACAAGCCGTTCTAAGGTTCCACATCGCCGAATCAGTCAACCGTTCGATCATAATCAGCTGCAATATCATAACAAGCTGTTATGAGGTTTTACATCACCGAATCGATCAACCGTTCGATGATAATGAGTTGCAATCTCATAACAAACTGTTCTAAGGTTCCACATCGCCGAATCAGTCAATTGTTTGATGATAATGAGCTACAATCTCATAACAAGTTGTTCTGAGGTTCCACATCAGCGAATTGGTCAACCGTTCAATGATAATAAGTTGTACTCCAATAGCAAGCCATTCTGAGGTTCCAAATCGCCGAATCGATCAATCATTTGATGATAATGAGTTGTAATCTCATAACAAGCTGTTTTGAGGTTCCACATCGCCGAATCGATCAACCATTTGATGATAATGAGTTGCAATCTCATAACAAGTTGTTCTGAGGTTCCACATTGCCGAATCGGTCAACTGTTCAATAATAATGAGCTGCAATCTCATAACAAGCTGTTCTAAGGTTCCACATCACCGAATCGGTCAACTGTTTGATGATAATGAGTTGTAATCTCATAACAAACCGTTCTGACTTTCCACATCACTGAATCGGTCAACCATTCGATGATAATCAGCTGTAATCTTATAACAAGTTGTTTTGAGGTTCTACATCACCGAATCGGTCAACCGTTCGATGATAATGAGTTGTAATCTCATAACAAGCTATTCTGAGGTTGCACATCGCCGAATCGGTCAACCGTTTGATGATAATCAGCTGCAATCTCATAACAAGCTGTTCTGAGGTTCCACATTGCCGAATCGGTCAACCGTTCAATGATAATGAGTTGTAATCTCATAACAAGCCATTCTAAGGTTCCACATCACCAAATCGGTCAACCGTTCGATGATAATGAGCTGTAATCTCATAACAAGCTATTCTAAGGTTCCACATCGCCGAATCAGTCAACTGTTCGATGATAATGAGTTATAATCTCATAACAAGCCATTCTGAGGTTCCACATCACCGAATCGATCAACCATTCGATGATAATGAGTTGCAATCTCATAACAAGCTGTTCTGAGGTTCCACATTGCCGAATCGGTCAACCCTTTAATGATAATGAGCTGTAATCTCATAACAAGCTATTCTGAGGTTCCACATCACCAAATCGGTCAACTGTTCAATGATAACAAGTTGTAATCTCATAACAAGCCATTCTGAGGTTCCACATCACCGAATAGATCAACCGTTCGATGATAATGAGTTCTAATCTCATAACAAGCTATTCTGAGGTTCCACATCGCCGAATCGATCAACCGTTCAATGATAATGAGTTGCAATCTCATAACAAGCTATTCTGAGGTTCCACATCCCTGAATCGGTCAACTATTTCATAATAATGAGCTGCAATCTCATAACAAGCTGTTCTGAGGTTCCACATCGCCAAATCGGTCAACCGTTCGATGATAATGAGTTGTAATCTCATAACAAGCCATTCTGAGGTTCCGCATCGCTGAATCAATCAATCATTCGATGATAATGAGTTGTAATCTCATAACAAGCTATTCCTAGGTTCCATATCGCTGAATCGATCAACCATTCGATGATAATGAGTTGCAATCTCATAACAAGCTGTTCTAAGGTTCCACATCGCCGAATTGGTCAACCATTCAATGATAATGAGATGCAATCTCATACCAAGCTGTTCTAAGGTTTCACATCGCCGAATCGGTCAACCGTTTGATGATAATGAGTTGTAATCTAATAACAAGCTGTTCTGAGGTTCCACATCGCTGAATCGGTCAACGGTTTGATGATAATCAGCTACAATCTCATAACAAGCTATTCTGAGGTTCTACATTGCCGAATCGGTCAACTATTTGATGATAATGAGTTGTAATCTCATAAAAATCTGATCTGAGGTGCCACATCATTGAATCGGTCAATCATTTGATGATAATCAACTGTAATCTCATAACAAGCTGTTCTAAGGTTCCACATCGCCAAATCGGTCAACAGTTTGATGATAATGAGTTGTAATCTCATAACAAGCCATTCTAAGGTTCCACATCACTGAATCAATCAACCCTTAGATAATAATGAGTTGTAATCTCATAACAAGCTATTCTGAGCTTCCACACCGCCGAATCAATCAACCGTTCGATGATAATGAGTTTTAATCTCATAACAAGTTGTTCTAAGGTTCTACATCACCGAATCAGTCAACCGTTCGATGATAATGAGTTGCAATCTCATAACAAGCTATTCTGAGGTTCCACATCACCGAATCGGTCAACCGTTCGATGATAATGAGTTGTAATATCATAACAAGTCATTCTGAGGTTCCACATCACCGAATCGATCAACCGTTCGATGATAATCAGCTGCAATCTCATAACAAGTTGTTCTGAGGTTCTACATCGCCGAATCGGTCAATCGTTGGATGATAATGAGTTGTAATCTCATAACAAGCTCTTCTGAGGTTCCACATCACTGAATCGGTCAACTGTTCGATGATAATGAGCTGCAATCTCATAACAAGCTATTCTGAGGTTCCACATCACCGAATCGGTCAACCGTTCGATGATAATGAGTTGTAATCTCATAACAAGCCATTCTGAGGTTCCACATTGCCGAATTGATCAACTGTTCAATGATAATGAGTTGTAATCTCATAACAAGGCATTCTGAGCTTCCACATTGCCAAATCAATCAACCGTTTGATGATAATCAGCTGCAATCTCATAACAAGTTGTTCTGAGGTTCTACATTGCTGAATCAGTCAATCGTTCGATGATAATGAGTTGTAATCTCATAACAAGCTATTCTGAGGTTTCACATCGCTGAATCGGTGAACCGTTCAATGATAATAAGCTGCAATCTCATAACAAGCTATTCTGAGGCTCCACATCACCAAATCGGTCGACCGTTCGATGATAATGAGTTGTAATCTCATAACAAGTCATTCTGAGGTTCCACATCACCGAATCGATCAATTGTTCGATGATAATCAGCTGCAATCTCATAACAAGCTATTCTGAGGTTCTACATCGCCGAATCGGTCAACTGTTTGATGATAATGAGTTGTAATCTCATAACAAGCTCTTCTAAGGTTCCACATCACTGAATCGGTCAATCCTTCGATGATAATGAGCTGCAATCTCATAACAAGTTGTTCTGAGGTTCCACATTGTCGAATCGGTCAACCATTTGATGATAATGAGTTGTAATCTCACAACAAGCCATTCTGAGGTTCTATTGCCCAAATTTCCCTTTCTGTGCTTTTAGCCTGGTTTGCCCTATCTTGTTTCCTCTATCTTGTTTTCAGGTTTCATGTCTAACCGCTGTAAACCCTCAGAACTGTGAAAAAACCCTAGGTTCTCAAGTGTTAAATGATGTAATAAACCCTAAGCCTTGGCTCGTTCTATTTCATCGTTACCTTTTTAAGTCACTTAAGACATGTGCCATAAGTCAGGTCGCTTGATCGCTTTACCAGAATTGAATATGCTAAATCATCTCCTGACTTCGCTTTTGCCTTGTGTCGCGTAGTCTCGTTAAGAAATGGAATATTCTCTCAGTGACTCGAGACTTAGCGATTTCCTTTCAGTCGGGTTGTCGCCTAATTTCATGTTATGAGCTTTTAACATAACGGGACCCACCTTCGGTCGGGTGATCGCGAGAAGAAATAGAAAGTCAAAGAAATGTCTAGCAACCTTGCGCCTACTTCATGTCGCGTGATCGCTGGATCAGCTCAGTCAAACAGTTAGGCTCTTTCTTCAGTCGCGTGGTCTTGTGATTAAATGGTGGTTAAGAGATGACAGTCACAACGTTGCGACTAACTGTTTGATGTTAGTAGAAATACTCAGTCAGGTTGTCGCTAGAAAAGGGGCGATGACTCAGTTGTTCAGAAAGGGTTACATGGACAAAAGAAAAGATGACATCTGTCATGGAGCTAGTGGTTGTCGGGTAATCGCCAGAAGAGGAGGGAGGATCATGCGATAACAAGACTAGGGTTGGTTCTCTTTCAGTCGCAAAGTCTCTTGATAAGTTAAGGGTATATGAGATTATAAGGCGATTAAACGACAGCCATTCGATGAGGAAGTAATGTGATCCAACGGCGGACGCGTGGTCGGGTGATCAAAGTGCCCTACAGAGAAAGTTCTCCTGACTCAGCGTCGTGGGGTAGTCGGATTGTCGCTAAATAGGAAAAAGGGCATGTGCTTCAAGTGAAAGGTAAAGACACAGGATCACCCGAATCAGCGACTAGGAGTTTTCGTGTTATCTGGAAAGGAAACATGAGCATCTGGCAATCAGGCGACAAGCCGTGACAGTTAAGGAGTAACAGTTAGTAGCTGGGTCGCTAGAGGAATGGTGAGTTAAGAAAATCTCCTCGCGACTTCGATTTTACACATTCGGGATGTCACCAGAAGTAACTCAGGTTGGCCTGTGATTAGGAAAAGCACAGTGTCGCTAGGTCGTGAGATATAACCATGATTAATGACTGAGTTCTGCGACTTAGAGACTAGCCGTTGTCGCGTGGTCGCCTGATTTGAATTTGAAATTCTGGCGGCAAGATAACAGAGGAGAACGCTCGGCAGCCATGGTTTCTCTGTGCTCATGTTCCATATTTGATAGGAGGAGGTTCTAGTCACAGAGGAAAGAGCAGAGTTATGACTGAGTTTCTAGAAGTTCCAAGAGAGGGGAGAAGAAGTCTTAGGCGGTGACAAGGGGAACACTTGGCCATGCACTGTTCATAGATAAGAGGGGCAGTTATTGCAGAGAAGTATAGGTGAACAGGTGTGCATGACTTTCAGAGTAAACATAGATGTTACCAGCCGCCGTCTACCAAATCTGATTTCCAGTTGCCAGATCGAGAAGGTTAGGAAAATATCCATGAATATCTTTTTTAACTCGGTCATTCTCGACCGCCTTCTCTCTCTCTTTTCCTCTCTCCTGTGTTTTAGGGTTAGGGTTTTCATGATCATCCGAAGCTTGTTGCATCCTAAGGGATCCCAAGATGGTTATATCCCTATATATAGCAGAAAGGAAGATTTTCTAAGGGTTGGAAGGTAGTTTGATATTTGTAGTATTTTTGCTCCTGTATCTATTTCTTTCATCCATCTACTTCTCTTCTGGTTCTATGAAAGCTTGCTGTTATCGTAATTACCTTGTGCCTCATTCTGTGCAATTCATGTTTATCCTCTTTTACAATCAGTAACTATGTAGATTTTTTACCCCTTATTGATCAAGCTGATTTTGGTTCATTGTGTGTTGTGTCTATTTCTCTTGGATTACTGTATTGTGAAGTTTTCTCTTCCCTTGTAGTAATTTTAATCTCTGACCTTCACATGTTTGCTGAGACTCATGTGGTAGAAGTTATGTTAGTTGAGTTATATGGATGTGTAGTGCAATTTCAAGGCAGAAGAAAGTAGGCCCTATCTTGGTGTATAACCTTTCCCTTTTCAAGTAATTTGGTTTCTGCATCTCCTTCTCCCTTTTCCTTGCAAGAGATAGTTTTAGGTGCATCCTGATAGTAGAGGAAGCCGGCCTTCTCCGGAGATTCAACCTCGTATTTCAATTCCCAAAGCTTGGAGGTTGATTCCATGTTTCACTAGGTTGCTGTTAGAGAGGCTTTCAGCAAGGGTGCAAACCTCAGTGACAACAGTTTTTGGCACGCCCGGTGGGACAGAAAGTTCATTTGAAGTCTACTAGTGTTGTTAAAAGACAAATATTTCATTGACATGCTGAGAAGATAGTACTATTCTCAGGGATTCAAGCCTTCAAGAGGCTCTTTTTCAAAAGTACTTGGCGACTCCTTCACTCAAATCTAGTTCTCAGATCAAGTTGCTGCAAATTCTATGCCTAGGGCAACCAGGGCATCAACAAGAGGTAACTTTAAATTTATACAGCTTCCTGCTTCAAGTTCTAGAAGGAAAATGACTAATAGGCCTTCTCTATCTCCTAAGAGGAATCCTAAAGCTACTGGTAAAGCAAGAAGATCTATTTCAACACCTCCTGATCCTAGAGATCATTCTAGCCATTCCAAAACTCCCTCTTTTCTGGTTAATAGACCACTGGTGTTCATGGCTAGGCAGCATTCTTTTGCTCCCTTTAATGGAGGTAGTCCTTTACGTTTAGGTCCATTAACTCCTATACCAGCATCTGCACTGAAAATTCTACCCTTCTTCACCGGTGAGACTGATATTTCCCCATTGGAACATATTCAAGAAGT
>MU227125.1:1841121-1869073 GCA_018584345.1 Thuja plicata
TCACCTTTCCCTTTTCAAGTAATTTGGTTTCTGCATCTCCTTCTCCCTTTTCCTTGCAAGAGATAGTTTTAGGTGCATCCTGATAGTAGAGGAAGCTAGCCTTCTCCGGAGATTCAACCTCGTAGTTGAAGTCCCAAAGCTTGGAGGTTGATTCCATGTTTCACTAGGTTGCTGTTAGAGAGGCTTTCAGCAAGGGTGCAAACCTCAGTGACAACAGGTTCCACATTGCCAAATCGATCAACTATTCCATGATAATGAGTTGTAATCTCATAACAAGCTGTTCTGAGGTTCCACATTGCCGAATCGATCAACCATTTGATGATAATGAGTTGCAATCTCATAAAATGTTGTTCTGACGTTTAACATCGCCAAATCGGTCAATCGTTCGATGATAATAAGCTGCAATCTCATAACAAGCTCTTCTGACGTTCCAAATCACCGAATCGGTCAACTATTCGATGATAATGAGTTGTAATCTCATAACAAGCTATTTTGAGGTTCCACATCGCCGAATCGATCAACCATTCGATGATAATCAGCTGCAATCTCATAAAAAGCTATTCTGAGGTTCTATATTGCCGAATTGGTCAACCGTTTGATGATAATGAGTTGTAATCTCATAACAAGCTGTTCTGAGGTTCCACATCACTGAATCGGTCAACCATTCGATGATAATGAGCTGCAATCTTGTAAGAAGATGTTCTAAGGTTCCACATCACCGAATCGGTCAACCGTTCGATGATAATGAGTTGTAATCTCATAACAAGCCATTCTGAGGTTCCACATTGCCGAATCGATCAACCGTTTGATGATAATGAGTTGTAATCTCATAACAAGCTGTTATAAGGTTCCACATCACTGAATCAGTCAACCGTTTGATGATAATGACATGTAATCTCATAACAAGCTGTTCTGAGGTTTCACATCACCGAATCGGTCAACCGTTCGATGATAATAAGCTGCAATCTCATAATAAGATATTCTGAGGTTCCACATCACCGAATCGGTCAACTATTCGATGATAATGAGTTGTAATATCATAACAAGCCGTTCTGAGGTTCCATATTATTGTATTGATCAACCGTTCGATGATAATCAGCTACAATCTCATAACATGCTGTTCTGAGCTTCCACATCACCGAATTGATCAACCGTTCAATGATAATGAGTTGTAATCTCATAACAAGATATTATGAGGTTCCACATTGCTGAATCAGTCAACCGTTCGATGATAATGAGCTGTAATCTCATAATAAGCTATTCTGAGGTTCTACATCACCGAATCAGTCAACCGTTCTGAGGTTCCACATTGCCGAATTGGTCAACTATTTGATGATAATGAGTTGTAATCTCATAACAAGCTGTTCTGAGGTTCCACATCACTGAATCGATCAACCATTTGATGATAATCAGCTGTAATCTCATAACAAGTTGTTCTGAGGTTCTACATCACCGAATTGGTCAACCGTTTGATGATAATGAGTTGTAATCTCATAACAAGCTGTTCTGAGGTTCCACATCGCCGAATCGGTCAACTGTTTGATGATAATGAGCTGCAATCTCATAACAAGCTATTATGAGGTTCCATATCACCGAATCGGTCAACCATTCGATGATAATGAGTTGTAATCTCATAAAAACCCATTCTAAGGTTCCACATCACCAAATCGGTCAACCATTCGATGATAATCAACTGCAATCTCATAACAAGCTATTCTGAGGTTCTACATCATCGAATCGGTCAACCATTCGATGATAATGAGTTGTAATCTCATAACAAGGTGTTCTAAGGTGCCACATCCCCGAATCGGTCAACCGTTTGATGATAATGAGCTTCAATCTCATAACAAGCTGTTCTGAGGTTCCACATTGCCGAATCGGTCAACCGTTCGATTATAATGAGTTGTAATCTCATAACAAGCAGTTCTGAGGTTCCACATCACCGGATCGATCAACCGTTCGATGATAATGAGTTGTAATCTCATAACAAGCTATTTTGAGGTTCCACATTGTCAAATCGATCAATCGTTCGATGATAATGAGTTGCAATCTCATAACAAGTTGTTTTGAGGTTTCACATCACTGAATCGGTCAACCGTTTGATGATAATGAGCTACAATCTTATAACAAGCTATTTTTAGGTTCCACATCGCCGAATCAATCAACCGTTCGATAATAATGAGTTGTAATCTCATAACAAGCCATTCTGAGGTTCCACATCACCGAATCAATCAACCGTTCGATAATAATCAGCTACAATCTCATAACAAGTTGTTCTAAGGTTCTACATCACCGAATCGGTCAACCATTCGATGATAATGAGTTGTAATCTCATAACAAGCTCTTCTGAGGTTTCACATCACCAAATCAGTCAAAAGTTTGATGATAATAAGATGCAATTTCATAACAAGCTATTCTGAGGTTCCACATCGCCGAATTGGTCAACCGTTTGATGATAATGAGTTGTAATGTCATAACAAGCCATTCTGAGATTCCACATCGCCGAATCGATCAACCGTTTGATGATAATCAGCTGCAATCTCATAACAAGCTATTCTGAGGTTCTATATTGCCGAATCGGTCAACCGTTCAATGATAATGAGTTGTAATCTCATAACAAGCTATTCTGAGGTTCCATATTGCCGAATCTCATAACAAGCCATTCTGAGGTTCCACATCACTGAATCGGTCAACCGTTCGATGATAAACAGTTGCAATCTCATAACAAGCTATTCTAAGGTTCTACATCACTGAATCGGTCAACCATTCGATGATAATGAGTTCTAATCTCATAACAATATATTCTGAGGTTCTACATTGCCGAATCAGTCAACCATTTAATGATAATGAGCTGCATTCTCATAACCAGTTGTTCTAAGGTTCCACATCGCCGAATCGGTCAACCGTTCAATGATAATAAGCTACAATCTCATAACAAGTTGTTCTGAGGTTCCACATCACCGAATCAGTCAACCGTTCGATGATAATGAGTTGTAATCTCATAACAAGCTGTTCTGAGGTTCCACATCGCCGAGCCGATCAACCGTTTGATGATAATCAGCTGCAATCTTATAACAAATTGTTCTGAGGTTCTACAATGCCCAATCGGTCAACCGTTTGACGATAATGAGTTGTAATCTCATAACAAGCTATTCTTAGGTTTCACATCACCAAATGGGTCAACCGTTCGATGATAATAATCTACAATCTCATAACAAGCTATTATGAGGTTCCACATCGCCAAATTGGTCAACTGTTTGATGATAATGAGTTGTAATCTCATTACAAGCCATTCTGAGGTCCCACATCGCCGAATCGATCAACCATTTGATGATAATCAAGTGCAATCTCATAACAAGCTGTTCTGAGGTTCTACATTGCCGAATCGGTCAACCGTTCGATGATAATGAGTTGTAATCTCATTAAAGGCTATTCTGAGGTTCCACATCACTGAATCGGTCAACTGTTTGATGATAATGAGCTACAATCTCATAACAAGCTATTGTGAGGTTCCACATCGCCGAATCTGTCAACCGTTCGATGATAATAAGCTGCAATCTCATAACAAGTTGTTCTGAGGTTCCACATCACCGAATTGGTCAACCGTTTGATGATAATGAGTTGTAATCTCATAACAAGCCATTCTGAGGTTCCACATCGCTGAATCGATCAACCGTTTGATGATAATCAACTGCAATCTCATAACAAGCTATTCTGAGGTTCTACATCACCGAATCGGTCAACCATTTGATGATAATGAGTTGTAATCTTATAACAAGCTATCCTGAGGTTTCACATCACCGAATCGGTCAACTGTTCGATAATAATAAGCTGTAATCTCATAAAAAGCTATTCTGAGGTTCCACATCGCCGAATCGGTCAACTATTTGATGATAATGAGTTGTAATCTCATAACAAGCCATTCTGAGGTTCCACATCACCGAATTGATCAACCGTTCGATGATAATCAACTGCAATCTCATAACAAGCTATTGTAAGGTTCTACATTGCCAAATCAGTCAACCATTCGATGATAATGAGTTTTAATCTCATAAAAAGCTATTTTGAGGTTCCACATCGCCGAATCGGTCGACTGTTTGATGATAATGAGCTACAATCTCATAACAAGCTGTTCTGAGGTTCCACATCACTGAATCGGTCAACCGTTTGATGATAATGAGTTGTAATCTCATAAAAAGTCATTCTGAGGTTCCACATCACCAAATCGGTCAACCGTTTGATGATAATCAGCTGCAATCTCATAACAAGCTATTCTGAGGTTTTACATCACCGAATCGGTCAACCGTTCGATGATAATGAGTTTTAATCTCATAACAAGCTGTTTTGAGGTTCTACATCACCAAATTGGTCAATCGTTCAATGATAATGAGATGCAATCTCATAACAAGCTATTCTGAGGTTCCACATCTCCGAATCGGTCAACCATTCGATGATAATGAGTTGTAATCTCATAACAAGCCATTCTAAGGTTCCACATCACCGAATTGATCAATCGTTTGATGATAATGAGTTGTAATGTCATAACAAGCTGTTCTAAGGTTCCACATTGCCGAATCGATCAACCATTCAATGATAATGAGTTTCAATCTTATAACAAGCTATTCTGGGATTCTACATCACTGAATCGGTCAACCGTTCAATGATAATGAGCTGCAATCTTATAAAAAGTTGTTCTGAGGTTCCACATCGCCAAATCGGTCAACCATTCGATCATAATGAGTTGTAATCTCATAACAAGCCGTTCTGAGGTTCCACATCGCCGAATCGATCAACCATTCGATGATAATCAGCTACAATCTCATAACAAGCTATTTTGAGGTTCTACATCGCCGAGTCAGTCAACCGTTCAATGATAATGAGTTGTAATTTCATAACAAGCTGTTCTGAGGTTTCACATCGCCAAATCGGTCAACCATTCAATGATAATAAGCTGCAATCTCATAACAAGCTATTCTAAGGTTCCACATTGCCGAATCGGTCAACCGTTCGATGATAATGAGTTGTAATCTCATAGCAAGCCATTCTGAGGTTCCACATCGCCGAATCGATCAACCGTTCGATGATAATCAGATGCAATCTGATAACAAGCTATTTTGAGGTTCTACATCACTGAATCGGTCAATCGTTCAATGATAATGAGTTTTAATCTCATAACAAGCTCTTCTGGGGTTCCACATCGCCGAATCAGTCAATCATTTGATGATAATCAGCTGCAATCTCATAACAAGTTGTTCTGAGGTTCCACATCACCGAATCGGTCAACCATTTGATGATAATGAGTTTTAATCTCATAACAAGCCGTTCTAAGGTTCCACATTGCCCAATCGATCAACCGTTTGATGATAATGAGTTATAATCTCATAGCAAGTTGTTCTGAGGTTCCACATCACCAAATTGGTTAACCGTTTGATGATAATGAGTTGCAATCTCATAACAAGCTGTTCTGAGGTTTCACATTGCCGAATCGGTCAACCATTTGATGATAATGAGCTACAATCTCATAACAAGCTTTTCTGAGGTTCCACATCGCCGAATCGGTCAACCATTTGATGATAATGAGTTGTAATCTCATAACAAGCCGTTTTGAGGTTCCACATCGCCGTATCGATCAACCATTCGATGATAATCAGCTGCAATCTCATAATAAGCTATTCTGAGGTTCCACATTGCTGAATCAATCAGCCGTTCGATGATAATGAGTTGTAATCTCATTACAAGCTGTTCTGAGGTTCCAGATTGCCAAATCAGTCAACCGTTCGATGATAATGAGCTACAATCTCATAAAAAATTGTTTTGAGGTTCCACATCGCTGAATCAGTCAACCATTTGATGATAATGAGTTGTAATCTCATAACAAGCCATTCTGAGGTTCCACATCGCCGAATCGATCAACCGTTCGATGATAATCAGCTGCAATCTCATAACTAGTTGTTCTTAGGTTCTACATCACCGAATTGATCAACTGTTTGATGATAATGAGTTGTAATCTCATAACAAGCTGTTCTGAGGTTCCACATCGCCGAATCGGTCAACCGTTCAATGATAATGACCTGCAATCTCATAACAAGTTGTTCTGAGGTTCCACATCACTGAATCGATCAATCATTCGATGATAATCAGTTGCAATGTCATAACAAGCTGTTCTGAGGTTCTACATCACCAAATCGGTCAAGCGTTCGATGATAATGAGTTGTAATCTCATAACAAGCTGTTCTGAGGTTCCACATCGCCAAATCGGTCAACCGTTCAATGATAATGACCTGCAATCTCATAACAAGCTGTTCTGAGGTTCCACATTGCCGAATCGGTCAACCGTTTGATGATAATGAGTTGTAATCTGATAACAAACCGTTCTGAGGTTCCACATCGCCGAATCGGTCAACCGTTCGATGATAATCAACTGCAATCTTATAACAAGCTGTTCTGAGGTTCTACATCACCAAATCGGTCAACCATTCGATAATAATGAGTTGTAATCTCATAACAAGCTATTCTGAGGTTCCACATCGCCGAATCGGTCAATCATTTGATGATAATGAGCTGTAATCTCATAACAAGCTGTTTTGAGGTTCCACATCGCCGAATCGGTCAACCGTTCGATGATAATGAGTTATAATCTCATAACAAGTCATTCTGAGGTTCTTCATCGCCGAATCGATCAATTGTTCGATGATAATGAGTTGTAATCTCATAACAAGCTATTCTGAGGTTCCACATCGTCGAATCGATCAACTGTTCCATAATAATGAGTTGCAATCTCATAACAAGTTGTTCTAAGGTTTCACATCACCGAATCAGTCAACCGTTTGATGATAATGAGCAGCAATCTTATAACAAGCTTTTCTGAGGTTCCACATCACTGAATCAGTCAACCATTCGATGATAATGAGTTGTAATCTCATAACAAGCCATTCTGAGATTCCACATCGCCAAATCAATCAACCGTTTGATGATAATCAGTGCAATCTCATAACAAGCTGTTCTAAGGTTTTACATCGCCGAATTGGTCAACCGTTCGATGATAATGAGTTGTAATCTCATAACAAGTTGTTCTGAGGTTTCACATCGCCGAATCGGTCAACCGTTCGATGACAATAAGCTGCAATCTCATAACAAGCTATTCTGAGGTTCCACATCGCCGAATCGGTCAACCGTTTGATGATAATGAGTTGTAATCTCATAACAAGCCATTCTAAGGTTCCACATCACTGAATAGATCAACCGTTCGATGATAATCAGCTGCAATCTCTTAACAAGCTAATCTAAGGTTCCACATCGCCGAATCAGTCAACCGTTCGATGATAATGAGTTGTAATCTCATAACAAGCCATTCTAAGGTTCAACATCGCTAATCGGTCAATCGTTCGATGATAATCAGCTACAATCTCATAACAAGCTGTTCTGACGTTCTACATCACCAAATTGGTCAACCGTTCGATGATAATGAGTTGTAATCTCATAAAAAGCTATTCGGAGGTTCCACATTGTTGAATCGGTCAACCGTTTGATGATAATGAGCTGCAATATCATAACAAGCTGTTCTAATGTTCCACATCACCGAATCGGTCAACCGTTCGATGATAATAAGCTACAATATCATAACAAGCTATTTTGAGGTTCCACATCATCAAATTGGTCAACCATTCGATGATAATGAGTTGTAATCTCATAACAAGCCATTCTAAGGTTCCACATCACCGATTCAATCAACCGTTCGATGATAATCAGCTGCAATCTCATAACAAGCTATTCTGAGGTTCTACATCGCCGAATCGGTCAACCATTCGATGATAATGAGTTGTAATCTCATAACAAGCTATTCTGAGGTTTCACATTGCCGAATCGGTCAACCGTTTGATGATAATAAGCTACAATCTCATAACAAGCTATTCTAAGGTTCCACATCGCCGAATCGGTCAATCATTCGATGATAATGAGTTGTAATCTCATAACAAGCTATTCTGAGGTTCCACATCGCTGAATCGATCAATCGTTCGATGATAATCAACTGCAATCTCATAACAAGCTATTTTGATGTTCTACATGACCGAATGGGTCAACTATTCGATGATAATGAGTTGTAATCTCATAACAAGCTGTTCTGAGGTTCCACATCACCGAATCAGTCAACCATTTGATGATAATGAGCTGCAATCTCATAACAAGCTGTTCTGAGGTTCCACATCGCTGAATCGGTCAACCGTTAGATGATAATCAGCTGTAATCTCATAACAAGCTGTTCTAAGGTTCTACATCGCTGAATCGGTCAACCGTTTGATGATAATGAGTTATAATCTCATAACAAGCTATTCTGAGGTTTCACATCGCCGAATCAGTCAACCGTTCGATGATAATAAGCTGCAATCTCATAACAAGATATTCTAAGGTTCCACATCACCGAATCGGTCAACCGTTCGATGATAATGAGTTGTAATCTCATAACAAGCTATTCTGAGGTTCCACATCACCAAATTAGTCAACTGTTTGATGATAATGAGCTGCAATCTCATAACAAGTTGTTCTAAGGTTCCACATCGCTGAATCGGTCAACCGTTCGATGATAATAAGCTGCAATCTCATAACAAGCTATTCTGAGGTTCCACATCGCCAAATCGGTCAACCGTTTGATGATAATGAGTTGTAATCTCATAACAAGCCGTTCTGAGGTTCCACATCGCCGAATCGATCAACCGTTCGATGATAATCAGCTATAATCTCATAACAAGCTGTTCTGAGGTTCTACATCACCAAATCGGTCAACTGTTTGATGATAATGAGTTGTAATCTCATAACAAGATGTTCTGAGTTTCTACATTACTGAATCGGTCAACCGTTTGATGATAATGAGTTGTAATCTCATAACAAGCCGTTCTGAGGTTCCACATCGCTGAATCGATCAACTATTCCATGATAATGAGTTGTAATATCATAACAAGCTATTCTGAGGTTCCACATCATCAAATCAATCAACAGTTCGATGATAATGAGTTGCAATCTCATAACAAGTTGTTCTGAGGTTCCACATCACCAAATCGGTGAACCGTTCGATGATAATGAGCTGCAATCTTATAACAAGCTATTCTGAGTTTTCACATCGCCCAATCGGTCAACCATTCGATGGTAATCAGTTGTAATCTCATAACAAGCTGTTCTGAGGTTTCACATTGCCGAATCGATCAACCATTCGATGATAATCAGCTACAATCTCATAACAAGCTGTTCTGAGGTTCTACATCACCGAATCGGTCAACCGTTTGATGATAATGAGTTGTAATCTCATAACAAGCTATTTTGAGGTTTCACATCGCAGAATCAGTCAACCATTTGATTATAATAAGCTGCAATCTCATAACAAGCTGTTCTAAGGTTCCACATCGCCGAATCGGTCAACCGTTCGATGATAATGAGTTGTAATCTCATAACAAGCCATTTTGATGTTCCACATCGCTGAATTGGTCAACCGTTCGATGATAATCAATGGCAATCTCATAACAAGCTATTATGAGGTTCTACATCCCCGAATTGGTCAACCGTTCGATGATAATGAGTTGTAATCTCATAACAAGCCATTCTGAGGTTCCACATCGACAAATCGATCAACCGTTTGATGATAATCAGCTGCAATCTCATAACAAGCTATTTTGAGGTTCTACATCACCGAATCGGTCAACTGTTCAATGATAATGAGTTGTAATCTCATAACAAGTTGTTCTGAGGTTCCACATCATCGAATTGGTCAATCATTTTATGATAATGAGCTGCAATCTCATAACAAGCTATTATGAGGTTCCACATCGCCGAATCATTCAACCGTTCGATGATAATAAGCTGCAATCTCATAACAAGCTGTTCTAATGTTCCACATCGCCGAATCGGTCAACCGTTCGATGATAATGAGTTGTAATCTCATAACAAGTTATTCTAAGGTTCCACATCACTGAATTGATCAACCATTCGATGATAATCAGCTGCAATCTCATAACAAGCTGTTCTGAGGTTCTACATCACCGAATCGGTCAACCGTTTAATGATAATGAGTTGTAATCTCATAACAAGTTGTTCTGAGGTTTCACATCACCGAATCAGTCAATCGTTTGATGATAATAAGCTACAATCTCATAACAAGCTGTTCTGAGGTTCCATATTGCCGAATCGGTCAACTGTTTGATGATAATGAATTCTAATCTCATAACAAGCCATTCTGAGGTCCCACATCGCCAAATCGATCAACCGTTTGATGATAATCAGTTGTAATCTCATAACAAGCTGTTCTGAGGTTCTACATCGCCAAATCGGTCAACCATTCTATGATAATGAGTTGTAATCTCATAACAAGCTATTCTGAGGTTCCACATCGCCGAATCGGTCAACCGTTTGATGATAATGAGTTGTAATCTCATAACAAGCCGTTCTGAGGTTCCACATCACCAAATTGATCAACTGTTCGATGATAATGAGTTGTAATGTCATAATAAGCTATTCTGAGGTTCCACATCGCCAAATCAATCAACTGTTTGATGATAATGAGTTGTAATCTCATAACAAGCCATTCTAAGGTTCCACATCGCCGAATCGATCAACCGTTCGATGATAATCAACTGTAATCTCAGAACAAGCTATTCTAAGGTTCTACATCGCTGAATCGGTCAACTATTCGATGATAATGAGTTGTAATCTCATAACAAGCTATTCTAAGGTTTCACATCACCGAATCGGTCAACTGTTCGATGATAATAAGCTGCAATCTCATAACAAGCTATTCTAAGGTTCCACATCGCTGAATCGATCAACCGTTTGATGATAATGAGTTGTAATCTTATAACAAGCTGTTATGGGGTTCCACATCACCGAATCAGTCAACCGTTCAATGATAATGAGTTGTAATCTAATAACACGCTGTTCTGAGGTTCCACATTGCCGAATCGGTCAACTGTTTGATGATAATCAACTGCAATCTCATAAAAAGCTATTCTGAGGTTCTACATCACCGAATCGGTCAACCGTTTGATGATAATGAGTTATAATCTCATAACAAGCTATTCTGAGGTTCCACATCGCTGAATCGGTCAACTGTTCGATGATAATGAGCTGCAATCTCATCAGAAGCTATTCTGAGGTTCCACATCGCTGAATCGGTCAAATGTTCGATGATAATAAGCTGCAATCTCATAACAAGTTGTTCTGAGGTTCCACATCACCAAATCGGTCAACCGTTTGATGATAATGAGTTGTAATCTCATAACAAGCCATTCTAAGGTTCCACATCGCCGAATCGATCAACCGTTTGATGATAATCAGCTGTAATCTCATAACAAGCTATTCTAAGGTTCTACATCGCTGAATCGGTCAACTATTTGATGATAATGAGTTGTAATCTCATAACAAGCTATTCTAAGGTTTCACATCGCCGAATCGGTCAACTGTTTGATGATAATAAGCTGCAATCTCATAACAAGCTATTCTAAGGTTCCACATCACTGAATCCATCAACCGTTTGATGATAATGAGTTGTAATCTCATAACAAGCCATTCTGAGGTTCCACATCAAAGAATCGATCAACCGTTCGATGATAATCAGTTGCAATCTCATAACAAGATGTTCTAAGGTTTTACATCGCCGAATCGGTCAACCGTTCGATGATAATGAGTTGTAATCTCATAACAAGCTGTTCTGAGGTTCCACATCGCCGAATCGGTCAACCATTTGATGATAATGAGCTGCAATCTCATAACAAGCTATTCTAAGGTTTCACATCGCTGAATTGGTCAACCATTTGATGATAATAAGCTACAATCTCATAACAAGCTGTTCTGAGGTTCCACATCGCCGAATCGGTCAACCATTGGATGATAATGAGTTGTAATCTCATAACAAGCCATTCTGAGGTTCCACATCGCCGAATCGATCAACCGTTCGATGATAATTAGCTATAATCTCATAACAAGCTATTCTAAGGTTCTACATCGCTAAATCGGTCAACCGTTTGATGATAATGAGTTGTAATCTCATAACAAGCTGTTCTGAGGTTTCACATCACTGAATCGGTCAACCGTTCCATGATAATAAATTACAATCTCATAACAAGCTATTTTGAGGTTCCACATCACCGAATCGGTCAACCGTTCGATGATAATGAGTTGTAATCTCATAACAAGCCATTCTGAGGTTACACATCGCCGAATCGATCAACCGTTCGATGATAATAAGCTGCAATCTCATAACAAGCTATTCTGATGTTCCACATCATTGACTTAGTCTACCGTTCGATGATAATGAGTTGTAATCTCATAACAAGCCATTCTGAGGTTCCACATCGCCAAATCGATCAACCGTTCGATGATTATCAGCTGTAATCTCATAACAAGCTGTTCTGAGGTTCTACATCGCCGAATCGGTCAACCATTTGATGATAATGAGTTGTAATCTCATAACAAGCTGTTCTGAGGTTCGACATCACTGAATCGGTCAACCATTCGATGATAATGATGTGCAATCTCATAAGAAGCTGTTCTAAGGTTCCACATCACCGAATCAGTCAACCATTCGATGATAATGAGTTGTAATCTCATAACAAGCCATTCTGAGGTTCCACATCGGCAAATCAATCAACCGTTCGATGATAATGAGTTGTAATCTCATAACAAGCTCTTCTGAGGTTCCACATCGCTGAATCGATCAACTATTCGATGATAATGAGTTGTAATCTCATAACAAGTTGTTCTGAGGTTCCACATCACTGAATCGGTCAACCGTTCGATGATAATGAGTTGTAATCTCATAACAAGTTGTTCTGAGGTTCCACATTGCCGAAACGGTCAACCATTCAATGATAATCAGCTACAATCTCATAACAAGCTATTCTAAGGTTCTAAATCGCCGAATCGGTAAACCGTTTGATGATAATGAGTTGTAATCTCATAACAAGCTGTTCTGAGGTTCCACATCGCCGAATCGGTCAACTGTTTGATGATAATCAGCTGCAATCTCATAACAAGCTATTTTGAGGTTCCACATTGCCAAATCGGTCAACCATTCAATGATAATGAGTTGTAATCTCATAACAAGCCATTCTGAGGTTCCACATTTCCGAATCCATCAACCATTCAATGATAATGAGTTGTAATCTCATAACAAGTTGTTCTGAGGTTCCACATCACCGAATCGGTCAACCGTTTGATGATAATGACTTGCAATTTCATAACAAGCTGTTCTGAGGTTCCACATCGCTGAATCGGTCAACCGTTCGATGATAATGAGCTACAATCTCATTACAAGCTATTCTGAGGTTCCACATTGCCAAATCAGTCAACTGTTCGATGATAATGATTTGTAATCTCATAACAAGCCGTTCTAAGGTTCCACATCGCTGAATCGATCAACCGTTTCATGATAATAAGCTGTAATCTCATAAAAAGTTGTTCTGAGGTTCCACATTGTCAAATCGGTCAACCGTTCAATGATAATGAGTTGTAATCTCCTAACAAGCCATTCTGAGGTTCAACATCACCGAATTGGTCAACCGTTCGATGATAATCAGCTGTAATCTCATAACAACCTGTTCTGAGGTTTTACATCGCTGAACCAGTCAACCGTTTGATGATAATGATTTGTAATCTCATAACAAGATGTTCTGAGGTTCAACATCCCCGAATCAGCAAATTATTTGATGATAATGAGCTGCAATCTCATAACAACCTGTTCTGAGGTTCTACATCGCCGAATCGGTCAACCGTTCGATGATAATGAGTTGTAATCTCATAACAAGCCATTCTAAGGTTCCACATCACCAAATCGATCAACCATTCGATGATAATGAGTTGTAATCTCATAAAAAGCTATTTTGAGGTTCCACATTGCTGAATCGATCAACCGTTCGATAATAATGAGTTGCAATCTCATATCAAGCTATTCTAACGTTCCACATCGCCGAATCGGTCAATCGTTCAATGATAATGAGCTACAATCTCATAACAAGCTCTTCTGAGGTTCCACATCACCGAATCAGTCAATCGTTCGATGATAATGAGTTGTAATCTCATAACAAGCCGTTCTAAGGTTCCACATCGCCGAATCGGTCAACCGTTCGATGATAATCAACTGTAATCTCATAACAAGCTGCTCTGAGGTTCCACATCGCTGAATCGGTCAACCGTTCGATGATAATGAGCTACAATCTCATAACAAGATTTTTAGAGGTTCCACATCACCAAATTGGTCAACCGTTTGATGATAATGAGTTGTAATCTCATAACAAGCCATTCTAAGGTTCCACATCGCCGAATCGATCAACCGTTCCATGATAATGAGTTGTAATCTCATAACAAGCTGTTTTGAGGTTCCACATCGCCGAATCGATCAACCGTTCGATGATAATGAGTTGCAATCTCATAATAAGCTGTTCTAAGGTTCCACATCACCGAATCGGTCAACCGTTCAATGATAATGAGCTGCAATCTCATAACAAGATGTTCTGAGGTTCTACATCACCGAATCAGTCAACCGTTCGATGATAATGAGCTGCAATCTCATAACAAGCTATTCTGAGGTTCCACATCGCCGGATCAGTCAATCGTTCGATGATAATGAGTTGTAATCTCATAATAAGTTGTTCTGAGGTTCCACATCGCCGAATCGATCAATCATTCGATGATAATGAGTTACAATCTCATAACAAGCTATTCTGAGGTTCCACATCTTCGAATCGGTCAACCGTTCAATGATAATGAGCTGCAATCTCATAACAAGCTATTCTGAGGTTCCACATCGCTGAATCGGTCAACTGTTCGATGATAACGAGTTGTAATCTCATAGCAAGCCGTTCTGAGGTTCCATATCGCTGAATCGATCAACCGTTCGATGATAATGAGTTCTAATCTCATAACAAGCTATTCTAAGGTTCCACATCGCTGAATCGATCAACCTTTCGATGATAATGAGTTACAATCTCATAACAAGATATTCTGAGGTTCCACATCACCGAATTGGTCAACTGTTCAATGATAATGAGTTGTAATCTCATAACAAGCCGTTCTGAGGTTTGACATCACCGAATCAATGAACAATTCAATGATAATGAGTTGTAATCTCATAACATGTTGTTCTTAGGTTCCACATCACTGAATCGATCAACCATTTGATGATAATGAGTTACAATCTCATAACAAGCTTTTTTTAGGTTCCACATCCCTAAATCGGTCAACTATTTGATGATAATGAGCTACAATCTCATAACAAGCTGTTCTGAGGTTCCACATCACTGAATCGGTCAACCGTTCGATGATAATGAGTTGTAATCTCATAACAAGCCATTCTGAGGTTCCACATCACTAAATCGATCAACCGTTCGATGATAATGAGTTGTAATCTCATAACAAGTTGTTCTGAGGTTCCACATCGCCGAATCGATCAACCATTCGATGATAATGAGTTGCAATCTCATAACAAGCTATTCTGAGGTTCCACATCGCTGAATCGGTCAACCGTTCAATGATAATGAGCTGCAATCTCATACCAAGCTATTTTGAGGTTCTACATCACCGAATCGGTCAACCGTTTGATGATAATGAGTTGTAATCTCATAACAAACCATTCTGAGGTTCCACATCGCCGAATCGGTCAACCGTTCGATGATAATCATCTGCAATCTCATAATAAGCTGTTTGCAGGTTCCACATCGCCGAATCGGTCAACGATTCGATGAAAATCAGTTGTAATCTCATAACAAGCCATTCTAAGGTTCCACAACACTGAATCGATCAACCATTCGATGATAATGAGTTGTAATCTCATAACAAGCTGTTCTGAGGTTCCACACTGCCAAATCGATCAACCGATCGATGATAATGAGTTGCAATCTCATAACAAGCTGTTCTGAGGTTCCACATCGCCGAATCGGTCAATCGTTTGATGATAATAAGCTGTAATCTCATAACAAGCTATTTTGAGGTTCCACATCGCTAAATTTGTCAACTGTTTGATGATAATGAGTTGTAATCTCATAACAAGACATTCTGAGGTTCCACATTGCTGAATCGATCAACCGTTCGATGATAATCAGCTGCAATCTCATAACAAACTATTTTGAGGTTCGACATCACAGAATCGGTCAACCGTTCAATGATAATGAGTTGTAATCTCATAACAAGCTATTCTGAGGTTCCAGATCGCCGAATTGATCAACCATTTGATGATAATCAGCTGCAATCTCATAACAAGTTGTTCTGAGGTTCTACATCACCGAATCAGTCAATCGTTCGATGATAATGAGTTGTAATCTCATAACAAGCTATTCTGAGGTTTCACATCCCTGAATCAGTCAACCGTTCAATGATAATAAGCTGCAATCTCATAACAAGCTGTTCTAAGGCTCCACATCACCGAATCAGTCAACCATTCGATGATAATGAGTTGTAATCTAATAACAAGCTATTCTGAGGTTCCACATCACTAAATCAGTCAACCGTTTGATGATAATGAGCTGCAATCTCATAACAAGTTGTTTTGAGGTTCCACATCACCGAATCGGTCAACCGTTCGATGATAATGAGTTGTAATCTCATAACAAGCCATTCTAAGGTGCCACATCACCGAGTCAGTCAACCGTTCGATGATAATCAACTGTAATCTCATAACAAGCTATTTTGAGGTTCTACATCACCGAAGTGGTCAATCGTTCGATGATAATGAATTGTAATCTCATAACAAGCTATTCTGAGGTTCCACATCGCTGAATTGATCAACCGTTCGATGATAATCAGCTGCAATCTCATAACAAGCTATTCTGAGGTTCTACATCACCGAATGAGTCAACCGTTCGATTATGATGAGTTGTAATCTCATAACAAGCCATTCTAAGGTTCCACATCACTGAATCGGTCAACCGTTTGATGATAATCAACTGCAATCTCATAACAAGCTATTCTGAGGTTCTACATCACCGAACCAGTCAACCGTTCGATGATAATGAGTTGTAATCTCATAACAAGCTATTCTAAGGTTCCACATCGCCGAATCGGTCAATTGTTCTATGATAATGAGTTGCAATCTCATAACAAGTTGTTGTCAGGTTCCAGATCACTGAATCGGTCAACCATTCAATGATAATGAGTTTTAATCTCATAACAAGCCATTCTGAGGTTCTACATCGCCGAATCGATCAACCCTTTGATGATAATGAGTTGTAATCTCATAACAAGCTATTCTGAGGTTCCACATCACCGAATCGATCAACCGTTTGATGATAATGAGTTGCAATCTTATAACAAGCTGTTCTGAGGTTCCACATCGCCGAATCGGTCAACCGTTCGATGATAATGAGCTACAATCTTATAACAAGCTATTCTGTGGTTCCACATCACTGAATCGGTCAACCATTCGATGATAATGAGTTGCAATCTCATAACAAGTTGTTCTAAGGTTCCACATCACCGAATCGGTCAACCATTTGATGATAATGAGTTATAATCTCATAACAAGCCATTCTGAGGTTGCACATCGCCGAATCGGTCAACCGTTCGATGATAATCAGCTGCAATCTCATAACAAGCTGTTCTGAGGTTCTACATCACCAAATCGGTCAACCATTCGATGATAATGAGTTGTAATCTCATAACAAGATATTTGTAGGTTCCACGTCGCTGAATCGGTCAACCGTTCGATGATAATGAGCTACAATCTCATAACAAGCTGTTCTGAGGTTCCACAACGCTGAATCGGTCAACTGTTTGATGATAATAAGCTGCAATCTCATAACAAGCTGTTCTGAGGTTCCACATCACCGAATCGGTCAACCGTTCGATGATAATGAGTTGTAATCTCATAACAAGTCATTCTGAGGTTCCACATCGCCAAATCGATCAACCGTTTGATGATAATCAGCTGCAATCTCATAACAAGCTTTTTTGAGGTTCTACATCGCCAAATCGGTCAACCGTTCGATGATAATGAGTTATAATCTCACAACAAGCTATTCTAAGGTTTCACATCGCCGAATCGGTAGACCGTTTGATGATAATAAGCTGCAATCTCATAACAAGCTGTTCTAAGGTTCCACATCACTGAATTGGTCAACCGTTCGATGATAATGAGTTGTAATCTCATAACAAGCCATTTTGAAGTTCCACATCGCCGAATCGATCAACCATTCGATGATAATTAGCTGCAATCTCATAACAAGCTATTCTGAGGTTCTACATCGCTGAATCGGTCAACCGTTCGATGATAATGAGTTGTAATCTCATAACAAGCTGTTCTGAGGTTCCACATCGCCGAATCGGTCAACCATTTGATGATAATGAGCTGCAATCTCATAACAAGCTGTTCTGAGGTTCCACATCGCTGAATTGGTCAACCATTCGATGATAATAAGCTGCAATCTCATAACAAGCTATTCTGAGGTTCCACATTGCCGAATCGGTCAACCATTCGATGATAATGAGTTATAATCTCATAACAAGCCATTCTGAGGTTCCACATCGCCAAATTGATCAACCGTTCGATGATAATGAGCTGCAATCTCATAACAAGTTGGTCTGAGGTTCTACATCACCGAATCGGTCAACCGTTCGATGATAATGAGTTGTAATCTCATAACAAGTTGTTCTGAGGTTCCACATTACCGAATCAGTCAACCGTTCGATGATAATAAGCTGCAATCTCATAACAAGCTTTTTTGAGGTTCCACATCGCCGAATCGATCAACCGTTTGATGATAATGAGTTGTAATCTCATAACAAGCCATTCTGAGGTTCCACATCGCCGAATTGATCAACCGTTCGATGATAATCAGCTGCAATCTCATAACAAGCTGTTCTGAGGTTCTACATCATTAAATCAGTCAATCGTTCGATGATAATGAGTTGTAATCTCATAACAAGCTGTTCTAAGGTTCCACATCGCCGAATCGGTCAACCGTTTGATGATAATGAGCTGCAATCTCATAACTAGCTGTTCTGAGGTTCCACATTGCTGAATCGGTCAACCGTTCGATGATAATAAGCTACAATCTCATAACAAGCTATTCTGAGGTTTGACATTGCCGAATCGGTCAACCGTTTGATGATAATGAGTTGTGATCTGATAACAAGCCGTTCTGAGGTTCCACATCTCTGAATTGGTCAACTTTTTGATAATAATCAGCTGTAATCTCATAACAAGCTGTTCTGAGGTTCTAAATCACCAAATCAGTCAACCGTTCGATGATAATGAGTTGTAATCTCATAACAAGCTATTCTAAGGTTTCACATCGCCGAATTAGTCAACCGTTTGATGATAATAAGCTGTAATCTCATAACAAGCTATTTTGAGGTTCCACATCGCCGAATCTGTCAACCATTCGATGATAATGAGTTGTAATCTCATAACAAGCTGTTTTGAGGTTCCACATCACTGAATCAATCAACCGTTTGATGATAACTAGCTGTAATCTCATAACAAGCTGTTCTGAGGTTCTACATCGCCGAATCGGTCAACCATTCAATGATAATGAGTTGTAATCTCATAAAAAGCTATTCTAAGGTTCCACATCACCAAATCGGTCAACCGTTTGATGATAATGAGCTGCAATCTCATAACAAGCTGTTATGAGGTTCCACATCACCAAATTGGTCAACCGTTTGATAATAATCAGCTGCAATCTCATAACAAGCTATTCTGAGGTTGTACATCACTAAATCGGTCAACCATTCGATGACAATGAGTTGTAATCTCATAACAAGCTGTTCTGAGGTTCCACATTGTCAAATCAGTCAACCATTCAATAATAATGAGCTGCAATCTCATAACAAGCTATTCTGAGGTTCCACATTGCTAAATCGGTCAATCGTTCAATGATAATGAGTTGTAATCTCAAAATAAGCAGTTCTGAGGTTCCACATCGCCGAATCAATCAACCGTTCGATGATAATGAGTTATAATCTCATAACAAGCTGTTCTAAGATTCCACATCGCCAAATCGACCAACCGTTCGATGATAATGAGTTGCAATCTCATAACAAGTTGTTCTGAGGTTCCACATCGCCGAATCGATCAACTGTTTGATGATAAAGAGCTGCAATCTTATAATAAGATGTTCTGAAGTTCCACATCGCCGAATCGGTCAACCATTCAATGATAATGAGTTGTAATCTTATAACAAACCGTTCTGAGGTTCCACATCACCGAATCGATCAACCGTTTGATGATAATCAGCTGTAATCTCATAACAAGCTATTCTAAGGTTCCACATCGGCGAATCGGTCAACTGTTCGATGATAATGAGTTGTAATCTCATAACAAGCTATTCTGAGGTTTCACATCGCCGAATCGGTCAACCGTTCGATGATAATAAGCTGCAATCTCATAATAAGATATTCTAAGGTTCCACATCACTGAATTGGTCAACCATTTGATGATAATGAGTTGTAATCTCATAACAAGCCATTATGAGGTTCCACATCGCCGAATCAATCAACCGTTCGATGATAATCGGCTGCAATCTCATAACAAGCTGTTCTGAGGTTCTACATCGCCGAATCGGTCAACCGTTCGATGATAATGAGTTGTAATCTCATAACAAGCTTTTCTAAGGTTCCACATCGCGGAATCGGTTAATTGTTTGATGATAATGAGCTGCAATCTCATAACAAGTTATTCTGAGGTTCCACATCGCCGAATCGGTCAACCGTTCGATGATAATGAGTTGTAATCTCATTACAAGCCGTTCTGAGGTTCTACATTGCTGAATCAATTAACTGTTCGATGATAATGAGTTGTAATCTCATAACAAGCTGTTCTGAGGTTCCACATCTTCGAATCGGTCAACCGTTTGATGATAATTAGTTGCAATATGCTAACAAGCTATTCTGAGGTTTCACATCACCAAATCGGTCAACCGTTCGATAATAATAAGCTGTAATCTCATAACAAGTTGTTCTAACATTCCACATCACCGAATCAGTCAACCGTTCAATGATAATGAGTTGTAATCTCATAACAAGCCATTTTGAGTTTCCACATCGCCATATGGATCAACCGTTTGATGATAATCAGCTGCAATCTCATAACAAGCTATTTTGAGGTTCCACATCGCCGAATCGATCAACCGTTGGATGATAATTAGCTGCAATCTCATAACAAGCTGTTCTGAGGTTTTACATCACCGAATCGGTCAATCATTCGATGATAATGAGTTGTAATCTCATAACAAGTTGTTCTAAGGTTCAACATCGCCGAATCGGTCAACCGTTCGATGATAATGAGCTGCAATCTCATAACAAGCTGTTCTGAGGTTCCACATCACTGAATCGGTCAACCATTCAATGATAATGAGTTGTAATCTCATAACAAGCTGTTCTGAGGTTCCACATTGCCGAATCAGTCAACCGTTCAATGATAATGAGCTGCAATCTCATAACAAGCTGTTTTGAGGTTCCACATCACCGAATCGATCAACCGTTTGATGATAATGAGTTGTAATCTCATAACAAGCTGTTCTGAGGTTCCACATCACCGAATCGGTCAACCGTTCGATGATAATTAGCTGCAATCTCATAACAAGCTGTTCTGAGGCTCTACATCACCGAATTGGTCAACCGTTCTATGATAATGAGTTGTAATCTTATTACAATCTATTCTGATCTTCCACATCGCCAAATCGGTCAACTGTTTGATGATAATGAGTTGTAATCTCATAACAAGCTGTTCTGAGGTTCCACATCATCGATTTGGTCAACCATTTGATGATAATGAGTTGTAATCTCATAACAAGCCATTCTGAGGTTCCACATTGCCGAATCGATCAACTGTTCGATGATAATGAGTTGTAATCACATAAAAAGTTGTTCTGAGGTTCCACATCATCGAATTGATCAACCGTTCGATAATAATGAGTTGCAATCTCATAACAAGTTGTTCTGAGGTTCCAAATCATCGAATCGGTCAACCGTTCTATGATAATGAGCTGCAATTTTATAACAAGCTTTTCTGAGGTTCCACATCACTGAATTGGCCAACCGTTCGATGATAATGAGTTGTAATCTCATAACAAGCCATTCTAAGGTTCCACATCGCCTAATCGATCAATCGTTTGATGATAATCAGCTGCAATCTCATAACAAGCTGTTCTGAGGTTCTACATCACCGAATTGGTCAACTGTTTGATGATAATGAGTTGTAATCTCATAACAAGCTATTTTGAGGTTTCACATCACCAAATTGGTCAACCGTTTGATGATAATAAGCTACAATCTCATAACAAGTTGTTTTGAGGTTCCACATCACCGAATCGGTCAACTGTTCGATTATAATGAGTTGTAATCTCATAACAAGCCATTCTGAGGTTCCACATTGCCAAATCGATCAACCGTTCGATGATAATTAGCTGCAATCTCATAACAAGCTGTTCTAAGGTTCTACTTCACTGAATCGGTCAACCGTTCGATGATAATGAGTTGTAATCTCATAACAAGCTGTTCTGAGGTTCCACATCGCCGAATCTATCAACCGTTCGATGATAATAAGCTACAATCTCATAACAAGCTGTTCTGAGGTTCCACATCACTGAATTGGTCAACCGTTTGATGATAATGAGTTGTAATCTCATAACAAGCCGTTCTATTGTTCCACATCGCCCAATCGGTCAACTGTTTGATGATAATCAGCTACAATCTCATAACAAGCTATTCTGAGGTTCTACATCACCGAATCGGTCAACCGTTCGATGATAATGAGTTGTAATCTCATAACAAGTTGTTCTGAGGTTACACATCACTGAATCAGTCAACCGTTCAATGATAATGAGCTGCAATCTCATAACAAGCTGTTCTGAGGTTCCACATCACTGAATCGGTCAATCATTCGATGATAATAAGATGCAATCTCATAACAAGCTATTCTGAGGTTCCACATCACTAAATCGGTCAACCGTTCGATGATAATGAGTTGTAATCTCATAACAAGCCATTCTGAGGTTCCACATCGCCAACTCAATCAACTGTTCGATGATAATCAGCTGCAATCTCATAACAAGCTGTTATGAGGTTGTACATCGCCGAATCGGTCAACCGTTCGATGATAATGAGTTGTAATCTCATAACAAGCTGTTCTGAGGTTTCACATCGCCAAATCGGTCAATTGTTCGATGATAATAAGCTGCAATCTCAGAACAAGCTGTTCTGAGGTTCCACATCGCCGAATCGATCAACCGTTCGATGATAATGAGTCAGAATCTCATAACAAGCCAATCTAAAGTTCCACATTGCCGAATCGATCAACCATCGATGATAATCAGCTGTAATCTCATATCAACCTGTTCTGAGGTTCTACATCACCGAATAGGTCAACCGTTCGATGATAATGAGTTGTAATCTCATAAAAAGCTATTCTGAGGTTCCACATCACTGAATCGGTCAACCGTTTGATGATAATGAGCTGCAATCTCATAATAAGTTATTCTAAGGTTCCACATCATGGAATCGGTCAACCGTTCGATGATAATGAGTTGTAATCTCATAACAAGCCATTCTGAGGTTCCACATTGCCGAATCGGTCAACCGTTCGATGATAATGAGCTGCAATCTCATAACAAGTTGTTCTAAGGTTCTACATCACCAAATCAGTCAACCGTTAGATAATAATGAGTTGTAATCTTATAACAAGCTGTTCTGAGGTTCCACATCGCCGAATCGGTCAACCGTTCAATGATAATGAGCTTCAATCTCATAACAAGCTGTTCTGAGGTTCAACATCACTGAATCGGTCAACCATTTGATGACAATGAGTTATAATCTCATAACAAGCCATTCTAAGGTTTCACATAGCTGAATCGATCAACCGTTCGATGATAATGAGTTGCAATCTCATAACAAGCTGTTCTAAGGTTACACATTGCCGAATCGGTCAACCGTTCGATGATAATGAGCTGCAATCTTATAACAAGTTGTTCTGAGGTTCCACATCACCGAATTGGTCAACCATTCGATGATAATGAGTTGTAATCTCATAACAAGCTGTTATGAGTTTCCACATCACCGAATCAATCAACCGTTTGATGATAATCATCTGCAATCTCATAACAAGCTGTTCTAAGGTTCTACATCGCTGAATCTGTCAATCGTTCGATGATAATGAGTTGTAATCTCATAACAAGCTATTCTGAGGTTTCACATCACCGAATCGGTCAGCCGTTTGATGATAATAAGCTACAATCTCATAACAAGCTATTCTGAGGTTCCACATCACCGAATCAGTCAACCGTTCGATGATAATGAGTTTTAATCTCATAATAAGCCATTCTGGGGTTCCAAATCACCGAATCGATCAACCGTTCAATGATAATCAACTGCAATCTCATAACAAGCTATTCTGAGGTTCTACATCGCCGAATCGGTCAACCGTTCGATGATAATGAGTTGTAATCTCATAACAAGCTGTTCTAAGGTTCCACATCGCCGAATCGGTCAACCGTTCAACGATAATGAGATGCAATCTCATAAAAAGCTGTTATGAGGTTTCACATCATCGAATTGGTCAACTGTTCGATGATAATGAGTTGTAATCTCATAAGAAGTCGTTCTGAGGTTCCACATTGCTGAATCGATCAACCATTCGATGATAATGACCTGTTCTGAGGTTCCACATCGCCGAATCGGTTAACCGTTTGATGATAATGAGTTGCAATCTCATAACAAGCTGTTCTAAGGTTTCACATCACCGAATCGGTCAACCGTTTGCTGATAATAAGCTGTAATCTCATAATAAGCTATTCTGAGGTTCCACATCACCGAATCGGTCAACCGTTTGATGATAATGAGTTATAATCTCATAACAATCCGTTCTGAGTTTCCACATCGCCGTATCGATCAACCGTTTGATGATAATCAGCTACAATCTCATAACAAGTTGTTTTGAGGTTCTACATCGTCAAATCGGTCAATCGTTCAATGATAATGAGTTGTAATCTCATAACAAGCTGTTCTAAGGTTCCACATCACCGAATCAGTGAACTGTTCGTTGATAATGAGCTACAATCTCATAACAAGCTGTTATGAGGTTCCACATCGCCGAATCGGTCAACCGTTTAATGATAATGAGTTGTAATCTCATAACAAGCTATTCTGAGGTTCCACATCGCTGAATCGGTCAACCGTTCGATGATAATGGGCTGCAATCTCATAACAATCTGTTCTGAGGTTCCACATCGCCGAATCGGTCAACCGTTCGATGATAATGAGTTGTAATCTCATAACAAGCCATTCTGAGGTTCCACATCGCCGAATCGGTCAACCGTTTGATGATAATCAGTTGCAATCTCATAACAAGCTATTCTGAGGTTTTACATCACTGAATCGGTCAACAATTTGATGATAATGAGTTGTAATCTCATAACAAGCTATTCTGAGGTTCCACATCGCTAAATCGGTCAACCGTTCGATGATAATGAGTTGCAATCTCATAACAAGCTATTCTAAGGTTCCACATCACCGAATCGGTCAACCGTTCGATGATAATGAGTTGTAATCTCATAACAAGCCGTTCTAAGGTTCCACATCACCGAATAGATCAACCGTTCGATGATAATGAGTTGTAATCTCATAACAAGATGTTCTGAGGTTCCACATCATCGAATCGATCAACCGTTCGATGATAATGAGTTGCAATCTCATAACAAGTTGTTCTGAGGTTCCACATCCTCGAATCGGTCAACCATTTGATGATAATGAGCTGCAATCTTATAGCAAGCTATTCTGAGGTTCCACATCACCGAATCGGTCAACCGTTTGATGATAATGAGTTGTAATCTCATAACAAGCCATTTTGAGGTTCCACATCACCAAATCGATCAAGCATTCGATGATAATCAGTTGTAATCTCATAACAAGTTATTCTAAGGTTCTACATCACTGAATTGGTCAATCGTTTGATGATAATGAGGTGTAATCTCATAACAAGCTGTTCTGAGGTTTCACATCGCCGAATCGGTCAACCATTTGATGATAATCAGCTGCAATCTCATAACAAGCTGTTCTGAGGTTTTACATCACCGAATCGGTCAACCGTTTGATGATAATAAGTTGTAATCTCATAACAAGCTGTTCTGAGGTTCCACATCGCCGAATCGGTCAACTGTTCCATGATAATGAGCGCAATCTCATAACAAGCTATTCTGAGGTTCCACATCGCCGAATCGGTCAACCGTTCGATGATAATAAGCTGCAATCTCATAACAAGCTATTCTGAGGTTTCACATCGCTGAATCGGTCAACCATTCGATGATAATGAGTTGTAATCTCATAACAAGCCGTTCCGAGGTTCCACATCACCGAATCAATCAACCGTTTGATGATAATAAGCTGCAATCTCATAACAAGTTGTTCTGAGGTTCTACATCACCGAATCGATCAACCATTTGATGATAATCAGCTGCAATCTCATAACAAGCTATTCTGAAGTTCTACATCACCAAATCGGTCAACCGTTCGATGATAATGAGTTGTAATCTTATAAAAAGCTGTTCTGAGGTTCCACATCGCTGAATCGGTCAACCGTTTGATGATAATGAGCTGCAATCTCATAACAAGCTATTTTGAGGTTCCACATCGCCGAATCGGTCAACTATTCGATGACAATGAGTTGTAATCTCATAACAAGCCATTCTGAGGTTCCACATTGCCGAATCTATCAATCGTTCGATGATAATAAGCTACAATCTCATAACAATCTGTTCTGAGGTTCCACATCGCCGAATCGGTCAACCATTCGATGATAATAAGCTACAATCTCATAACAAGCTATTCTAAGGTTCCACATCGCCGAATCGGTCAACCGTTCGATGATAATGAGTTGTAATCTTATAACAAGCCGTTCTGAGGTTCCACATCGCCGAATCGATCAACCGTTCGATGATGATTAGCTGTAATCTCATAACAAGCTATTCTGAAGTTCTACATCGCTGAATCGGTCAACCGTTTGATGATAATGAGTTGTAATCTCATAACAAGCTGTTCTGAGGTTCCACATCGCCGAATCGGTCAACCGTTTGATGATAATGAGCTGCAATCTCATAACAAGCTATTCTGAGGATCCACATCGCCGAATCGGTCAACCGTTCGATGATAATGAGTTGTAATCTCATAAAAACCTGTTCTGAGGTTCCACATCACCGAATCGGTCAACCGTTTGATGATAATAAGCTACAATCTCATAACAAGTTGTTCTGAGGTTCCACATCGCCGAATCGGGCAACCGTTCGATGATAATGAGTTGTAATCTCATAACAAGCTATTCTGAGGTTCCACATCGCCGAATCGATCAACTATTTGATGATAATCAGCTGCAATCTCATAACAAGCTATTCTGAGGTTCTACATCGCCGAATCGATCAACTATTTGATGATAATCAGCTGCAATCTTATAACAAGCTGTTCTGAGGTTCCACATCGCTTAATTGGTCAACCGTTTGATGATAATGAGTTGTAATCTCATAACAAGTTGTTCTGATGTTCCACATCGCCCAATCGGTCAACCGTTCGATGATAATCAGCTGTAATCTCATAACAAGTTGTTCTGAGGCTCGCGGACGTAAAATGTGTCACACAAAAGTTTCAATTTTGTACAATTAGAGGTAAACCCACCTAATATTTTGATGTCAATTTCTTCCATTTTAAATTTCACGAACATCGGAGCTCGTTTGAAATGTTAATTTAAAGTTTCAATTTTTCTCAATCAGAGGAAAACCCACAAAATATTATGATGTCAAACGCTTCTATTTTAAATTGGAAGCATTTGACATGAAAATATTAATTTAAAGTTTCAAATATTAATTTAATGTTTCACTTTCACACAATCAGAGGAAAACCCACCTAATATTTTAATGTCAAATGCTTCCATTTTAAATTTCACGAAGATCAGATCTCGTTTGAAATATTAATTTAAAGTTTCAATTTTTCTCAATCA
>MU227126.1:29112-41866 GCA_018584345.1 Thuja plicata
TATTGTTTTACATGTATATGACAATGATCCCGGGGTTTCTTACTGATTCTTCCACGGGGGAGTTATTGAATCAGATTAATATTATCAATATAAATACGGTGGATAATCCACTTTTGCTTAAAAAAAATAAAAATTTTGATTGCTGAAATTTTTGTTGATGATATCATTTTTGGGGGCAATGAATTGTTATGCAAATCCTTTGCTAATGAAATGAGAAAGGAATTTGAAATGTCTATGTTTGGGGAGATCAAATTCTTTCTTGGTCTATGGATTCATCAACAAGATGCAGGCATATATATCACTCAGTCCAAATACATCAAGGAAGTGTTGAAGATATTCAAGATGGAAGATTCCAAACCAGTTGGAATACCTATGGCTAACGGATGTAAGCTGACAAAAGAAGACAAATCAAATGAGGTAAATTAGACCTTATATAGATTAATGATTGGAAAACTAATGTATGTTGTTCACACCTGACCAGATATAGCACATTCAATTGGAATAGTTGCAAGATTCTTTGCTAATCCCAAAGAATCACATATGACTGCTGCCAAGAGAATTATGAGATATTTGAAGAACACCGAGGAATATGGATTGTGGTATAAAAGAGAAGGAAAATTTGAGCTACAAATCTATACAGATGTTGATTGGGCTAGAAATATTGATGACCAACAGAGCACAACTAGAGGAGCATTCTTTATGGGTGATATACCTGTCACATGGATCAGCAAGAAGCAAGGATGCATCTCTCAGTCTACTACAGAAGTAGAGTATGTGGTTGCTGCTGCAAATTGCTTAAATATTGCATGGATCAAACAATTGTTGGAAGGTATGAATATGAAGATTCTTAAACCAGTAATTATCTACTACGCTAACACCAATGCAATTAAAATTTCTAAGAATCCAGTCGTGCATGCTAAGACTAAGCATATTGCTATCAAGTATCACTATTTGAGAGAACAAGTGCAAGCAAAGGAGGTGATACTAGAATATGTTCAATCAAAGGAACAATTAGCTGATATATTCACCAAGCTATTACTGAAGGATACATTTAAGTACCTAAGACATAGACTAGGGGTCCAAACCTTGTCTATCGGTTAGTAAGTTGACTAGGAGGTTGCATCAACCTACACAAAATATGAAGACCATTCATGGTGACGCAAACACTGAGATGAACAACAATAGATACATCTGTACACAACAAGGTAAAAACATGCACCAAACACTAGGGAAATTGTATTACTGATGGATAGGGAAATTCAAGGAATATATTATATAAAGTGATGGAACATGATATAAATGATTTTTGTTTGGCATTATTGTCAAAGGGAGAGATTATTCTCATTATCAAAAGGATCAAAAGGGAGAGATTATCTCATTGAGAGATATGATAAAGGGAGAGATTAATTCATTGATTAGAAGAGATTATATCATTATCCATGAAGTGAAGTTCCTAAAAATCAAAAGGAAGAGTTAATCAATATTCAAAGGGAGAGAAATTGATTACATATGAAATATCCATCTCAGGGAGAGAAGTAATAAAGGGAGAAAGATCATACAAAGAGAGAAATTTTTCATACAAAGAGAGAAATTATTGTCAAAGGAAAAAGATATTATCAAGAAGAGGAATAGTCAAGGCATAGTACATATCAGAATAGAGACATTAGATGCTACATCTATCCAGTGAAGGGATTGAATATTAAAGACAACCATTATGCAAGAAACAAATCTAAGCTATTTTGAGCTTACCGAAAGCCACACATTTGTAATAGTTACAATAGGAAATCTTGATGAAACTGTTATATTTCATATTGTATTAGTAATAGTATAGTATGATAATTTAGTATGTTGTCATCAATGCCAAAGGGAGAGATTGATGACATGTAACTGATTGAATGTTTGAATATGTTAAGTTGATCACCGAAATACAAAAGGATAATGCAAGATATTCAATCAGCTAATGGATTGTATTGTCATTGATGTCAACTTGATATAATCTAATCAGTTATAATCAAAGTGTTAAAGACTTTAGAGAATCGGAGAGATAAATATTATGTTTTCAGTAATGCACATAAGACAAGCATTCACAATGTGACTTCAAACACCGACGGCTAATGGAACCCGACAAACAGAGATCACCAAAAGTCAAGTCACAGTGATGCCCAAGAAAGAACACCAACGAGAATTACGAAAAAGAAGAATCACATAACCGACGGCCATAATCATAGTGTAAACCGATGAAGAAGATCGAGGAGAACTTGAGTGTTGACCAAAGCTATCAAAGAGTTAAAACACCGAAATTAACTTGAGTTTAGAAACGATAAAATATCTAGCTGGAAGAGTTAAATATGGACTTAACTGGTAGTTATCTTTGTTTTCATCGACAAGATAAAGCCAGAGATAAGTAAAGGATTTAAAGTTGTTTTTTCTAGTTGGCAAGAAGATCTCTACAAGATAAAACATGATTTTTTCTTTAAATCTAATTGGCTAAGATTGCGGATCACACCAAGATCAAGAAAATCAAGAACCTAACAACAGTGATATCATGTCTATAAAATAGACAACTTAATTCATTACGAATGGAGAAGGTGAATGAATGAAAAGAGGATGCTGAAGAGAAACAGATGAAGAGAAACTTCATACAGTCTTGATCAATCAAGCTGAGGAAAGAGATAAATTTTTCTGTAGAAACTGAGCAATAGAGCACAGGATCAATAGAGCGTAGCATCACTGAGAAGAAGTAAAGTGGAACAAAGCTATTAAAAAAGATATATTGATCAGATTAGTTTTATGAGATTACAATAGATCTGAAAATCTGCAAGTATAAGTTGTATATGTGAACAGATCATACTATTTTAGTTTAACCATTGATTCAGAAAGTCTCTTAACCGAGCAGGATTTAAAGATCCTTTCTATATTGAGATGCATCCCAAGGAGTATCAAAAAGTTTGATCATGAAGATAGAATGAGATGCCAGATACCTATTGATAGGCCAAGTGAGTGTTTGATCAAGGAAGGTACCATAGAGATGCCTGATATCAAGTGACAGACTAAAATTTTAAATCCTCTAACAACGTCACACCTAACAGTGTGTTTGTAACCTTTAACAGGTTTGGCTCTTCATCGAGCTCACTTCAGAAGAGTCAAAATTCTGGGTTACCGGTCACAAGTGGTTTTTCCCTTGACAGGGTTTCCATGTTAAAAATCCATGTGTCAATGTGTTTATGAGTCATTACTTTAGTGTTTTTCATTACACATAGCTTAACTGAATTGATCGGTATACTCTAGATAATTTACTATCTTTTGGTAAATTAATGGACTTCTATTTAGTAAACATACAGTATAAGGTTTATTAAAGCATTTCAAGCAGTAATAATTTGATACTTGTATTTGAAGGCATTCATCTTATAGGACTGAAGATAACTAGAGGCTTAATATTGTGGTACTAAGTTTTTGGGTTGATTATTGGAATATTTTTTAGGCCACTAATTCACCCNCCCCCCCCCCCCCCCCCCCCCCCCTCAATTATTACTAACATTCCTCAGTTTCCATAGTTGTCAACCCTTTAACCTGAGCTTCACAATTAGAGCTTCACAGTTGTCAACCAAGTCTTGCAGTAGTATGTCATGAATTGTAGGTTCATGTCACACAGGCAGTCCTCCCATGGCTTAAACCAACATTTTTCATAAAATCCCCCACAATTCTTCTTGACACTAATGAAATAAACTCTGTGAGAGCTCAAAATATCTACAAATGTTAAAATGTAGCTCCCAAGAACCTTAATTCCTTCCTGCAACCTATACACTCTATAATTCCAATTCTTTACAAAACCTTTATGTCATTTCTAAATTGGGAATTACAGGTATAATAATAAATAGATAGTCATCTCAAGTATTTGATGGCAAAAAGGGGTTAATGAGAGGGTGCATCCAACAATATGTGAAAAATATTTCATGTTCTTCAATTGTCACATCGAAGGTTTGAATGAGCTGCAGTTTTAATTTTAACATTTTTACATATGGACAAGATGTGGATGTGAAATGGCAAAAACATTCCCTGCTCTCCACTTGAACATCGGCATGTGTCCACATATGTAGATTGGAGAGTATGAGTAGGATTGAATGACATGCAATTTATATATATTAATTAAAACATGTCAAAATAAATGTATATAACAAGAAATAAATATACATGTGTACCCTTTGTGATGTGACTGTTGTAATAAATATAGTTAAGTTTAGTTGTATCAAGCAGTAATAATGATTTTACATCATGCCTGGTTGAAGCACGATGGAATGATTTGATGAAGTGGATTTTGGATGAGGTTGAAAAAATGGAATGAGATGGAAATGGAATAATTATTATGGGGAAAAATTGCATCCATAAGATATGGATATATTTATTATGAACGCATGCAACATAAGAGGTTTAAAGATTTGACAAGGCATGAATCCCTCCAAATTCTACTGCAGGAACCTCAAAGTCCTTAAGAGTTGAAAATTACTACAAGAAATCCACCTTTGTAGTTGGTTTATGGTACAACCTTAATCTATTACCATTTACCAACAACTTGAATTGAACAAGATCAATTGTTGATAGTTGCACTGCACCATTGTCAAAGACTTTAACTATCACATATGGGCCTAACTAGTGAGTTTGCAACTTGCCCATGGTATCTTTATATCTAGAATCATAGTGTAAGTCCTAATCACCAAGGTGAAACTTCTTCCCTTTTATTTTCTTTTCATGCCACTTCATTATTTGATTCTATACTAACTTTGATTGGTGCAAGGATGACTTTCTAATTTTATCCAGAGCATTGAGTTGCATGACTCTGCCCTTTTGGGTTGCAGACAAATCCATTTCAAGCTGTAATGCAGTCTTGAGGGTGTTATGTTCAAATTCAATGGGCATGACAAAAACCTTCCCATAAAGCATTTCAAAGGGAGTAAAACCAATTGTTGTCTTCCATGTTGTTATGTAAGCCCAAATTTCCTCAGATAACCTATTTTCCCAATCCTTTCTATGAACTTCCACTGTTTTTTCAAGGATGGGTTCAATTTCCCTATTTATGATTTTAGCTTTCCCATTTTCTTGTGGGTGATAGGGACTTGACTTCATGTACCTAATGTTGTATTCATTCACCAATGTTATTATCAATGTTGATGTGAATTGAGATCCTTGATCTATCATTATATCTCTTGGTACCCCATACCTGGTAAATATTTCTTCATAAAGAAATTTTGTAACCTTGTTATCTTTGGCATGCTTCATGGGCTTGACCTCTACCCATTTTGTGACATAGTCAATGCACACCAGAAGATAATACTTACCATTTGAGGGAGGATCAATAGGTACAACAAAGTCCAATCCCTATTATCAATTGGTGTGACAACAACTTGAGGGTATAGAGGAATTTCATCTGAGTTAGTAGGTCATCCCATCCTCTCGCACTTGTCATGATTTCTAGTGTACTTGTATGCATCTTTGTGTAAAGTAGGCCAATAGTAACCCATGGTCAAGATTTATAGTGTTGTCATTTTTGCGGTAAAATGACCTCCATAAGGTTCATCATGAAAAGAATGAAGAATGTCATATGTCTCATCTTCCCTAAGATAACTTCTCATGACTTGATCTGACACTGTGTATAATAAACATTTAGTTATCCAAGAAAATTAAAACTTTTCTCAATAACAAACCTTTTCTCTTTTGGTGAGAAATGAGGAGGGATTTTATTAGCAACTAGGCAATTTTATATATCTACATACCAGGGTATATGAGATGTAATATAAAACAAGAGTTCATTGGGAAAGGAATCATCAATGATCTCAGAGTCTCTCTATTTTTCTTTTGGATAGGAAATATGTCACTACATAAGCTTTACCTGGATTTTCTACTACAATGATGTCAAATTCCTTCATCAAAAGAAACCCTCTAGCTAGTCTACCTATTATGGCAAGCTTATTCACAAGGTATTTAATTTCTACATGATTTGCATGCACAAAAATATGATAGCCAATGATATAATGCATAAATGTTTTAAGATCATAAATGAATTCTAACAATTCCTTTTCTGTTACAATGTAGTTCAACTCTGATCCTTCCAAAAAAAATCTTATGAAATAAATTTCATTCTCAATTGTACCTTCTTTCTGGACCAAAATTTCTCTAATGACATAGTCTGATTTATCAATATGAATGTGAAAATGCAGTGACCAATTAGGTTCCCTAAGGATTGGTGCTTGGGTGAGGACTAACTTTTGTTGCAGGAAGGCTTCTTGACAAGGTTTTGTCCAATTAAATTCTGCATCCTTGGTCAATAGAGTATATAGAGGTCTTTCCATTTTACCAAAGTATTTTATAAACCTCCTATAATATCCAACATGACCCAAGAAGCTTCTAACATATTTTGGCTTTGTAGGAATAGGAAGGTTAAGAATAACTTCAAGTTTTGCAGGATCAACCTAAATACCATCTTGTGAAACATAGTGTCCTAGCACTACTCCCTCTTGCATCATCATGAAACACTTCTTATTGTTAAAGGACAGGTTATGATACTCACATATTTGTAGCACTTTGCCTACATTTCTCAATGCTTCCTCAAATTTTATGTGATAAGTGGTAAATTCCTCCATGCATATTTCCATACAGTCATGTGAAATATCAGAAAATATACTAATGACTACCCTTTGGAAGGTTGTTGAAGAATAATATAAGTTGAATGGAAGAAAATAATAGGCATAATTTCCCCATGGGAAGGTAAAGGTGGTTTTCTCCTAATCCTCTGATGCAATTCTAATTTAGTTATAACCACTAAATCCATCCAAAAATGAGAAATACTTCTTCCCTGCTAAAGAGTCTAAGACTTGATCTATGAATTGAAGAGGGGAATGATCCTTTTTGGTTGCAGTATTAAACTCCCTATAGTCCACATAAACTCTCCACTTCCCTCCTTTCTTAGGAATAACGACAAGAGGTGACACCCAATGGCTATCAGAGATATGGTAGATGAAACCAATATTTAGCAATTTTTACAACTCCCCTTTTACTATCTCCCTGACTGTAGGAATAATTCTTCTTTGGTGTTTTCTTACTAGAATAATATCATATTTGATGTAAATTCTATGAGTGCATAGCTTAGGATCAAAAACCTTCATGTCACCATAATCCCAAGAAAAATCCTTTTTTATGATATTGATGTAATATTATCATAGAATTTTGGTGTTCTTAGGGCATTTTGCTATTGATATTCAGAAATGTACCTAGTGAGACTTCTATTTATTTTGTCAAATCAATCATGAATTCCTCAATGAGTAATGATATTTGAATTTCATCTAGAAATAATGTGTGAATCATGTCCTCACCTGCAGGAAAAATTGGCAAGCTAGGTGCAAGGCAAAAGATTTTTCAGCTTTCCCATAATGATTTTGAATAATATTATTGAGCACTCCATCCTCCTCTTGAAGCTGTAGGAAAGGATCTCTATCAAGTGTCATGAGCTGCACAATGGAATCAAATTCTTCATCTTCTTCTCCTAAGTTTAGTCATACTGGATGGATTATATTAGGCCGAGGTTGGGCTGGTGGATAGAGAGAAAGATTATTTGTATAAAGACCATCTGAGATAGTCATATCCCCTTACCAACATCCTATATATGTATCAAATTTATCTAACCAAGTCCATCCTAAAATGATAGGATATCCCCCCAACGTGGCTTTAGGAGAGAGTATCATGAAATCAACTAAGTATTCCCCAGAATCTAAGGTTACTACTAAATCTTCTACCATCCCATCATGCTTGACAGTTGAACTGTCAGCTAGTTGCAAGATAGTAGGTGTAGACCTAAGGTTGGTAATCTAAATTCATTGCATGGTATCTTTTTTCATAACATTAATTTCTGCCCCTAAATCTATTAAGGAACTTTTAACTTGAATATCATTGATGATAACTCCAACTATAGGGCTACTAGGATCAAAATACTTGGGTACTACTACATGTAAACACCCTAATTTGGTCAACCAAAATCAATAGGGTAAACCAAGATCAATAAGGGTCAAATCAAGTCAACATTATGGATTAATTAACAAAGCTATTAATTAGTTAAATTTAATCTAAAAGGGATTAATTAAACTATGTAATTGATTAAATCAATTAGTTATATAGTTCAATTAAATAAATCAAATGCAGCCCATTAAATCTCCTTACATGGATAAATTAATTAAATTGGTTGAATTAATTAAATCCTAATTTATTTTAACAAAGGGGAAAAGAAATCAAATAGCCAATAAGAAGAAAGGATTGAGAGCACATGGATCACTCTAAACTTTGCTATCCTCACCACTCATTTAGGCTTTTCTATCCTCACCACTCCTTTTGTCACCTTGTCTCATCATTTGAAACCCTTGACTCAACTCAACCCTAATCATGATCAAATAAACTCTACCCCTACCCTTGGGAAATCCTTTAAATAGAAGCCACTTTGAGAGCATTAGAGGGAAGAACACACATTCATGAGAAAAGTATCATTGCTATAGGCAATTGAGATTAACATTATAGCATTTACATTGATTCAATTTGCACAATAGTGATCAATCTTGGAGCATTTAGGATAATTGGAGCTAAATAAGGCTTAATATCATCATTTAGATCATCATTTCTCAACCTAGGACTATCATTAATGGATGTTTAAGCTGAGAGCATACTATTATCTTTCCTAGATAGAGAGCCATAAGATGCTCATTGTTTATGTTTCAATTCAATTAGTTTAATTATTAGATTTAAAAGTTGAATTGATAAATATCAATACTAATATTATGAAGATATTCATATATATACGAATGGCACCCACCATGGGGATCTAAGCCTCATTTCTAACATTTTCATGTTAGAAATACAATAATGGGAAAGCAAGATACTAAGAGGGGGGGTGAATCAGATCTTCAAATTTAAACACTTAAAACAAACTGATCCACATTCATACATATATGAAACTAATGTAATATCAAATAGCATCCACACAATGAAATAAATAACTCATAACACAAGAACTTGGTAACCCAGAAACCCACATAGGTAAAAATGGGGTGGGGATGACACCCACAAAATTCTCCACTACTGCAGTAATAAAGTGTGCCTGTTAGGGCTACAAAAGTTGATTACAAAATGCAATCTACCCAGTTAAAGGTCTGCCCGGTTAAGAGCTAAAGATCATTACAATCTACCTTGTTAAAGGATTTCAACTTACAATAAATTAAGCACTTTGTTAGGAGATTTAGAAAGGTCTGCTAGAACGACTCTATTAAGAGATTTTCACCTGATACAATGATTAGAATGTTTCAAGTAATGATCCTTCGTTATGCACTCAGATGCTGATGATAGATCTCCTCTTTCCAGTACCTTCTATGATCTCACAATCTGATATAACTTTACTCTGTTGTTCACTATGCTGTCACTCTACTTGATCTCTGCCTCTTAACAAAATAACCCTCTGTGCATTTCACTTCAAAATGCAGTCACCACTTCTCTCCACTCTTATAAAATAGGGTTTAGAAGCAATCTTATATATTTGTTCAAGTCTAATAGTGAGATCTAGATCAACGATCAAGATCTAATACCCATACCTCCAAGGTATTACAATTAATGATTACAACAGATCATGCATAGGATAAAACAATTAAATGTATAACTGACTCCGTAGGAAAATATTAAATGCATACATAAGTCGGCCAAAAAATCTTATACAAGTCGGCCTGAACATTTAGCCTCAAAGTTTGAATCATTCCAGACATGTATACAAAAATTGTTATACTCGGCACTTAACATCTCTGTCACTCAGCACTAAGTATCCTACTCGGCTCAGCATGATACAACTCGGAAACCTAAATATTGCTCGGCAATGTTGCTTGGCCTTGCATAGTTTTAGCTTGGCCACAGTTATAGCCAACTAAAACTGCCTAAGTGAATGACTAAGTGTTGGTCACTAATCATCAACAGAACTTAGAGATTAACAATCTCTCCCTTTGATATTAGTGGCAAAAACACACTTATCATTACTTCATTTCATTTCATCAAAATGTTGCCTAAGTATACTAAGTACTCCCCCTAGGAATATACTCAGAATTATACATACAAAAAGTTTACATGCCTTCAAAAATATATACAAATGTACCTGTTCTGTACTGATGTATCATATTGTATCCTTACCAACTTCCTTATCAACTTCCTTACCAACTTCCCCCTTATTTTTGTCACTGATTGCTGGTGGGATTAAGTTATACTTATCCAAAAAAAAATTATGAAGCTGTAGGGTTGATTCAAATGTAGTATCCCAACTTTCCTTGGCAATCTTCATAACTTCCAGTTTTATCTCTAGCTCGGCAGCTAGACTCACTAAACTTTCTACAATTGAGAGATTTGCATTTCTCTATGATAACTCTTTTGCAATTGAAAGTTCCTTTTGTATTACCTCCAAGTGAGGCAACAGGCTTGTCTGAATAGTGATCAATTTGGCCCTAATTTGACCGTCTTCAGCCATAAGCTCGGCTATTCTCCATTGTGCATTGATCAACTTAGTAAAATGTATACAACTAGAAGTAGTATCTTTACCCAAAGTATTGCCAGTTGATCTCAAATATAACTGTAGCTTCTCAACAAGCTGTAGATTATCCTTTGTGAAGAATTCAACATCACATAACTTCATGTACAAAGAATAAACATTTGCTGTAACTTTCTCCAAAATTTCTACAAGAGTAGAAAGTTCAACCTGTTTTGTTGCAATCTCTTTTGAGATTTTCTCTAGAACTTTGCTCTCAAATATCCTCTCAGACCATTGTAGAAGTTTTTAATTACTATTAATGTCATCATCAGTGTGAACTAACTGATCAATAATTGGAGCTTGAGGCATTTCATCTTCTAAGTCAAAATCCTTTGCAAAGATATCCTTGATGTCATGCAACACTTGCTTTTGCTTCTGTTCTATTTTCATCTCTTCCTATTTCTTCTTCCTCTTGAGTAATTCTTGAAGAGTCCCTATTTGTTCAAAAGATAATTCATTGGGATCCCATTTTGGAATCACAATCACCTCATCTAATGTGACATCAAGAATTTGAGACTTCTTCTTCAGAACTTTCCTTCTCTTCAACTCTAGTGAACTAATGCTCGGCTGCATAATACCTTTTCCTGTCACAGTATCAATGTCCATTGCCTCTTTTAATTCTGTCAGGATTGTCTGTGGATTAGGCATACCTCCAGTTTTAGAACCTATGGGAGTGGATGATGCAGAGTGTGGTAGATCAACCAACACTTGCATTGCCTCTTGTTCCTTAGGCTTATCAACAGTATCCTTTATCACTACTCCACTATCTAAAAATATTTTGACAACCTCTAATATAGGTGGATTTTGTGAAATTACCTCTTGTGCATTTGTTTTTTGTTTCTCTTCACTTATCTGATCATTGATTTCTTTAATTATCTCATAAATTTTCTCTTCAGATGTAGTGGTCTTTCCTCCTTCAGTCTCAGTTTCCTTAATAGGTGAATCAGTGTTTGTACCACTCAGCATATCCTATTCCTCGACATTCAAATTGGTGGAATTATCAACTATGAAGTCCATCAGACTGTCTGCAGTGAGATCAACAGAATTTGTTGAGTCTAATACATCTTTGGTCTTGTCCTATTCTGTAGCAATTTGATCTTGAGTTACCTGTGGCTCAGGGGTGAACTCGACTTATTTATCCTTTTGAACAGATGTTCCCTCATCAGATTTCTTATCTTTTGGAACTATCAGTCCAAATATTTCCTTCCAAATCCTTGTACTTTGTTGTACTAATCCTTCAATATTGTTTTTCAAAATAGAATAACCTCTAAGTTTAGGAACAGACCTACTCTTATATTCTTCAATAAATTTGGCTCTCTATTTTGAAGTCAACTCAAGTATTACCTTGGCTAAAGTGCCTTCCCTGATCTGTCTCTCTGTAGTAAGTGCAAATTCCCATTTGCTTGACAGAAACTCATATAGTTCATTTGGCACATGGTTTTCTATCTCTGTAGGAGTTAACTTGAAAGTACTCATCATATCTAAAAGTGCTTCCTAAACTTTGTGCTTATCCACATTATTCAATTTCTCATACTTAATGAACTTGAAAGTAGCTAACCTTGGTGAATTCCTCAAATTGTCACATACCTCATCAATACTATTTGGTTTCTTGAATTGTGCTATAGGTATGTTACTGGGTTCATCAATTTCAGTCTTTTCATCATCACTATCTGTCCCCAATTCTTGTCTGCTCCTTGGTCTCTTTGCTGGTTTACTCAGCTCAACCTTAGGAGAAATTTTAGCTTCCTTTCAAAAACTGCTTTCTCCAACCTTCTTCTTTCCATACACTTTTGTTTGTACTACTAGAGAAGTAATAGTAGATGCTCTAGTCCTCGGATGATTAGCTGCAGAAGGTGTAACCTTAGGTTTAGGTTTGCTCGGATTGGTTACTATGACAATTGATGGTCTCTTACCCTTAGCTTTCTTAGTGATCTCCTCAGATGCACTGATTTCCTCTTCTGTAGACATATCCTCACCTTGTCCTATGGACAGGCCTAAAGGTGCATCCTCAGGTTCTTCATCACTTCCCAAATCAACCATTTTCTTTAGATTTTTCACAATCTTCTTCCTTTTCCTCTCCATGGTTCCCTCCTTTAAACCTCTTGAAATTTTTACTTTAGCTTCATCAAAATTACCAAATCTTTTTGTTGTAGTATCAAT
>MU227126.1:67095-77368 GCA_018584345.1 Thuja plicata
GATCAAAGACGCATTTCAGGGAGATTAGTAATGATGCATAGAATCAAAAACCATATCGAGGAGAAACATCAATGCATAATTCTATGAGCAAATGTAAAGAATGCTTATCTTCATCAGAGATCAATAATGCTGGGGCTGCCAATCATCAGCTCCTCATATCCTTATGAGAGATGATGTAATCTAGGGGATTCAATCCTTTTAATGATAGGTCAACACATGACTATACACATCTCCATAAGTACAATCATTTATTAGAAGTATCCAAGACAACATAAATGATATGAATGGAGATCATCATCAGCATAATTCAACTGCGCATAGCAACTCACTTAGAATGCATGCAAGCATTCAGTACAAGAATACGTAGAGAGATAAAGATGTATCAAAGCCACTAACAGAAAACATAAACTTGTATCTAAGTTTCATATGCAGATAACAAATCAAGCATAGCTCATATTTCGCTATGTCAATCAAGTCATGCAGATGACAACTGTGCATGAAGAGCCTGAGACATTTCTTCAGCAATTTGACATTCTTATCAATCCTTCTTGACAAGCTCAAGAGTCCTGCTTGAGACTGTCTATCTTGGATTCAACTTCCAATATTCAGCTGCAACGAGATGGACCCATAACACACTCATTATGATAAGTAAAGAAGAAGTTGAATAGATTAAAATCAAGAGTATAGTATCCATTCATCAACAATATACAAAGATTGCTTTAGTAACATAAGGATCCACCTTGATGTTGTCAATAGATCAAGCATGAACTCTTTTCAATGCAAGAAGAACAACAAATAGAATCCACATACATCATCAACAATTGATAGTACTAAAGAATTCTAAGTCCTAAATGATTTCAACCAAGGATGAAAAACAATATTATGCAATTGGCAACTTATGTTAGTATGATCAAGGAAATTCACAATATATCTCAACAAAGAAAAGAGCAATAAACTAAGGAGAAACTGAATTCATACCAGCCAAGAGTAACACCAATCGACCACTTGGGACTGTCATAGGAACCTGCAGATAAGAGGATAATGCAAGAGGTAATTTGAGGTCAACACAGTAATTAATACATGATACCCAAACCTCACAGGCCAATCATCAGAGCTCGATGGTTGCAGAGGTAGGTTCAGTCTTCAAGGTGGATTTGAACGGAGATGTGAAATCATATCTGGATGTAAGCTTCAATCACACAAGCTCTAAAGTTTACAGTCCTTTCCAATGTGACTTTAACCCTGGGACCTGTCACCATTAGAAAACAACAAAGAAAGAACAAGATCTGAAGTACAAAGGGTTAGATCTGATCATAGATAGTTCGAACTTGGCTCTGATACCATGTTAATTTTTTGGATCAGATCTAAGTAAACTTATAGCAAATGACAGAGCTGAAAACTATTCCTAATAATCAGATCAAGAATAAGTAAATCATGCATATAAAGTTAAACAGTTCAACACGACCAATGATCTAAAATTGAAGAGCACATGACACCAAAAATACCCTGGGAAAACCTCCCTTGTGGAGGTGAAAAACCCAGCATCAATTTGATAATCTATTATTGTCTTTCAAATTTCAAGTACAAACCTCATGAACCTTTGATTGGCTGAAGATCCCTGATCAATGAAGCAAATCAACCATTACAATTAATATCGCCAATCTCAGAAGGTAAGGAGCAGATCGCTGATGGAGATGACGCCAACTGAAGCACCTTTATCTCAGAATGTATTCACTGATTCTCGCTTTAGATCAGAGTGCAAGATGAGATCTCCAATCAGGTGTGTGCCCAGATCTGATCGTTGTATATGTATATCTGTTTGTTTGAATCAGATCACTGCTTGTATCTAATTCTTGTGACTGAATCAGACTTATTCTCATCTCAGATTGCTGTGAGTGTGTATTCACATGTTATCGCCATGAGTGCAAGTTCGCTAGAATGGTAGTGATGTCAACTTGAACAACAATGCTATAACTATCGAAGACTTCCCTGAATATTTCAGATGTACATCAGATAGCATATGTATTCGCTGCCTTAGAAGGATTTCCCATGCATTATTACATGTTGAAATGAAGTCTTATATATACATGGCCCGAGGGAGTTTTTCCAATGTAGTCGGCCCTCTTTTATTTAAAAAAACATTTGGCGCCAAAAAGTATAGGGTGGTACTGTTTTATATTGTGCAAGGTGTTTTAATCTTATACGTTTGAATAGGGCCCAACCCTATATCAAACGTCTAACCTTAAGGAGAGGGCCCAACCCTTTATTTTTGATTTATTTTATTGTATTTATAAATACAATAGCCCGATACATTAAGTTAAATTAAAGATATAACTTAATAATTTAACTCACAATTATTTATTTAATTTTCCTAATTAAATAAATAATCAATTCATAAATAATATTTAACATAATCTCCCCAATTCAATATATTATTTAATTCTCCTAATTAAATAATAAGTTATTTATTTATTTCTCCAAAATAAATAATTAATCCATTATTTAATTGTCCTTAATTAAAATAATTTAATTCATTATTTTAATTTTCCTATTTAAAATAATGAGAGCTAGAATCCAATCTAGGTACTAAACATTAACATATAACACTCCACTTTTACAAACAGACTTGTATAGTCCCAAAAAGTGGCCTTAGCACCGCCAAAAAGAATGTCATTTCCTCACTTCTAGGCATGGAGAAGGTAACCAATACATTCCCTTGACTTCCCAAAGGTCAGAAACAAAAGATCAAATGCCAAAACCAAAGATAAAGAAGCACCAAAAGTCACTCTTTTTGGGGTGTTTTTGATTATAAAAAATGTGATTTTTTCATCTTTCATACAACTGTTGTTATGCTTTGCCAACATGTATGATGCCTGTTTTGCCACATGGGTTTATCAAGTAACCTCAATTAGCTGCTAAAATATCCTGATGTTATTTAATGTGGGTTAAACACCTATGTTACCCTGAGTTTCTGGGATGGGGAAGGTAGGGGACGGGTGGACACGTGTCAGAGTTCCCGATGTGTAATATGGTCTACCCATCCATCACAGTAGAACAACCTGTCCTGATCCATGTTTGCCTCATATCATCCTTTAGAAAATTAACCTTAGAATATTCTTTATCTAGGAGGATAGTACGTAGTTTATGATCTCCAAGGGGTACAAAAGAGGGACCAATAGTGGCTACATATTTGATCATTTGTTTGAAATAAGAGGAATAAACGACATGAAAGGGGATGGCATGTGCATAAAACAATTTGACAATGGAAGACCCTGTTGCATCGCATGCCTGCACATTAAACATACTTGCAACTATCCCTAGCCTCTCACCACCACTAGTCTTCCTCTTTGATCTTGTGGCAATATCACTAGTAGCACTACCAATCATGGATGTCATAGGCATAAATGATTGTCCAATTGCAAAATAGTCTTCCTTGAGACCTCATTTCTGCATCCATGTGCAATCTATGAGCCTCTAACTTCTCATTCTCTTTTATATCTGAACAAACTTTAACTCCATGGCATGTAATACCCAAGAAATGAGACCGTATCCTGTGTAGCTCACTCTAAAAGTTGTCCTGCAAATTTGACACAAACACACCTTACTCCCTCCTGAATTTTTTTTTTGGCATCTACATCTGTCACAAGTTGGAGAAGAGTTTTTTTTTTTGTGGAAAGGGCCCTCTGCATTATTTTTCAAGGGTTCTGAAGGACACTCAAATGGATTTGATGGCTGTGCATCCCCACTCCCAACATTTCCACACTTTGATGAGGCTGAAACTCTTGTATTTTTTTGAATTTCTTCCACTTCATTGTCACTACTATCTTTTTCATTGCTGCTCATGTTGGCTTTGTGAGATCTAATAAAACTTTAAACTGAAAAATAAATAAAATAAAAACAAGCAGACATTTCTTACTTTAAACTTTGTTAAAAAACTTGAAGTAGAATAAATAAAAGGATAGAATGACTTACCTTTGTCAAGAAATTGTTGCTCCACTACCAAATGGCAAATATGCCTTGGATTCAACCTCTCTAGAACTCTTTCAACCACGCTAAAAGATTTTTTTCCTCCTTCAACTGTGAACCCTGCTGCTGCAATATTTTTTTGACAAACAATGAACATAAAGTGAACTCAAATACATTGAAAAAGGGCTGTTTTTCCCATTTAGGGCGACCTTGTAGTATGCTGCCCTGTTTTGCCTTTTTTTTTGTTTTTGTTTTGTCTTTTGCAATGGTTTTAAGATGATAAACAAAGTGCAGATAATAAAATAACTTGCAGCAATTTAACAACTCAGAAAATTGACAAAACTCAGAAATATATGAAGTTGAAAATTCCAGATTTCATTTCTAATCTGAAAATACACTTTTTGCCAAAAGTAAGAGCAACCCAGATCATTAAATAGCATTACACGTCTAATTTAAACATACCCAATAAAATGCAGCATTGAAATGTCTTGATTTGTTCAAGAAATTTGCAAACTGTCACTCCCAAAATGGCTGTCAAACTCTAGAAAACTCCAGCTATGATAAAGAGGATTATAACAATATAGTTTCCCACTCTAGGCACCCCCAAACTGCTGAAGAAGACACCAAAACCCTAGCTGTCCAGCTCACGCCCTTCCTTAGCAATGTATGGCTAGCAAAAGAAATGAATGAACAACAAACCCTTCCTCTTATTCTTCTTCAATCAGCCTTGAACAAACTGATATCCAATAAGCCTCTGTTAAAACTGAAATAAATTCCACAATTATGACCAACTGTGACCTCAGAGATGAAATCACCTAGATTATTCTCCAGATTGTGTTTCTCAACAATATAGAGAATGTTGCTTGTAAGGAATTTCGTCCTCACAAACCTTGAGCTAAACCAAGTCCAACTCCAAAACCACATAGGGTTTCTTTAGAGAGAAATATCAGAAATAATAAACTCAACATCCCCAAATGAAAGCCCCAATCCTCCTTTTATAGCTTTTTGGTTGTTTCTTCGAAATAACACTTTTTTCTTTTTCGCTTTTATTTCGGGAATGCTTTTTTTTTGAAAAGCACTTTTTGCTTTTTTGCTATTTTTTTGGGAATGTTTTTTTCTTTAATTTAATAAGAATCACTTTCATTTTTATAAGCCTTTTAGGGAACTTTCCAAAAATTCCCTTTTAAAATCACTTTATTGATTTATTAAGCCTTTAACTCGAAAAAGCAATTTAATTTACCTTTAAAACATTTCAGGCATTTGAAGTCACTTTCAAGCATCCCGTTAAAACTTTCCATCCTCTTCCCAACAATCTATAACACTGAGGTGCCTAATAAATATATTTAACTAAAATGACAACCTTACTGCAATTAATTCAATATTGCGCAATAATACACCCAATTAGCGATAATGGTCAAAATGCATCAGAATTGAAATCTAACTGTGTAGGAGTGATCTCGATGATGATAGATGATATACAAACCTGATTGGGCGACTTACTAAAAATAGATGCTCCCTCCAAGAATTTTGGAGCCCAAACCGGAAGCCGAAAAAAACATTTGAAAGCGTCACATGACTCCTCCAAACCTGTTGAGCGACAACATCAAATTACCCCTCTGAACTACCTAACACAAACCCAAAAGGTCTGAGACACAACTACTTTGCCAAAGAACCTAAAAAATGGGACGTTACAAACTTGAGGTGTGGGGCCCCCCATAAAGAAATAAAAAATATTTTTTTAATGCATTTGAGTGTTTTTCTTTTAAATGTGGCTGGAAAAAGGGGACTACGATTCGTCCCTACGACGGTCAGGGAATGTCCCAGACATCCCCAGTTGTCCAGTTTGAACTCTGTGAGACTTTTCAAGACTCTGCAAACTCCTGATTTCTTGAGCTAGTTGAGTCAACCAAACTCCCGTGCTAAGTCTAGCCGAGTTTTGGAGAGTATTTAGTCGAGTTGTGCTCCAAGACTTTCCAAGTCTAGGGCCCAGACTCTTGAATCTTGAGCTCAAAATCTTTTGTTGGTACTTGGACAAAACAATTGTGCTTTTTAAAGTGAAATTACAACTTTTCTTGGGTCTTTTTCTGCCCTTATTGGTCAATTTTACCTAGTGAAGATTAAGCATAGCAATAAGACAATTTGAGAAGAGAATTTTTAAGCATTCAAAGTTGTTCAAACCATCAAACAAAAGTAGTAGAATTGGATACAATGGAGAGAAATGGAGACACTTCTGAATAAATAGTCTATCATCATTTTTATACTTACCTTGTAGTTCAAGGCTTGAAAATGGCAGATATAGATTTTATTTGGATATTGTTATTATAATTTTGTTGTATTGCTGTATATTGTTTGACTTTGAAACTATAAAATTTTGAATTTTGTGAGTTTGAGGATAATATGGCGTGTAATGTTTTAATTATGTCAAATTGATAGCCAAATTACATTTTTACGTTCTCTCAATGCATTTTTTTTTGGTCTAATTATGAGGTTCCTTTGTTGTCAAGTTTGTGCCGAGTTTTTTACCTAGTACATCCCGAGTTGTGAATTTGAGTCAAAATTTTGGATTGCCGAGTTGAGTTCAAGTTTGAGTCTTCAAACTATGATCAAATATTTATAATTTAATATATCTACTGTTATAACAAAATGCATGTTGTGCTAGGTGACTGAATCTGTTTTAAACTCATTTCTGCACAACTTTGTTAATTTTTTCTATAGCTAATAATGTTTAGAAATATTATTTCATGATCTTCTTGCATTGTGTGGAGCAATTATTTTAATATTGAAGGCTAAGAAGTATTTTTACTAATTACAACTCTTAATCCAAAAAACCCTAGATTTGAGTTTGATAGCAGACCTAGAACATTTATTGTGGTATCAAAGTCACCTTTTCTGCTATCCTGAGGGTGTCTGATGAATGTTGATGCAAAAAAGTGATAGGGAAATCAGGTACCTGTGAAGGGAAAAAAGGAAGTAAAAAGCTTTGGTGAAAGAAATGAGGAAATCAACATCTAGGAGGTTGTTAGGAATGAAAGCAAAGAGCTGGCCAGAGAATTTCAGTCCACTATGAGGGAGTTTATTGCAGAGATTGTGAGGACTTTGAGGGGAATGAACCAATAGTGTAGTGATGGAAGGTACCATCCCAATGGTGCTGAAGGAAGTGACTTAGCCAATGATGGAATTTTAGTCAGTCTACCAAGACATTCAGAGCCAATTTTTTGCAAGGATAGGAAGAGGACCCACTTGATAAAGAGTAACAAATATCACCTAGAACCGATGATGAGATGGCAAGGTATCATCTTGATTATAGTGCTCAAAGCCCAACCATCTACTGTGACATGACATTCATGGAGTTTAGTGACATGAAAACAAGAAATGATTGTGCTAGGGGAAGAAAATATCAACATCAGCCAAGAAGAGATATACTACAACGGTTGGGAAAGATCACCATCCATCTATGATGGTTCCAATGGTCTTACAACTAGGGCACGATTGTAGAAATTAGATACTTATTTCTCCCTGAACCCCACATGTGAAGTGGAAGCAATCAAGTTTGCAACGCTTCACCTAGAGGGTGTGGCTCATGAGTGGTGGTACAATGACATGGTGAGTCAAGGACCAGGGATAACTTTAAGAAACCCCCCCTCCCGAAAAGTATAAAATTGTGGCGAATCACATTTTTTTTGGAGGGAAAGTTTTTAATATTGATGGCGAATTGTGGTTCAAATTATGGATATTTGGTGGCGAATTTTTTAATAACGTATACCATTTTTATAAAAATATGGCGACAACAAAGGATTTTAATAGGAAAATTATTAATTTAATTGGCGAAGTTGGAAAATTTTATTGATAAATTATGGCGAAATTATTTTATCATGGTGTAATTAATTTAATTGTCATGGCAAATATTTTTAAAAAATACATATAACTTGGCGATTTAATACAATAGTTGTGTAGTTGGTATGGCGATTTAATAATTGGAAATAACTATTAAATTTTCATTCTCCTGAGTTTTCATTCTCAAAGAATGACACATGTGATGATTCTGGAGAGAGTTTTAAGTAAAGGAGTTATCTCATCATATTCCGTCTGAAATGCACCTTCCACCGTTCATCTCTCTTAATCCAATGGTTCTGATTTGATGTTGAAGTTGCATCGGGTCCCACCACTATGACGTCACAGACTCACACATCCGTTGGATTACAACATATCAACGACCAAAGGTGAATTTCGGGCCTATTGTTGGTCTTCATAATGTTTACGGCAAACTCTCGGTGGAATCATGACACGTGGTATGATTGATCGTACCAATAAGTCCACGATCAATCATACAACGTGTCATGATTCCGCAGAGAGTTTTCCGTAAAGATTATGAAGACCATCAATAGGCCCGAAATTCATCTTTGGCCGTTGATATGTTGTAATCCAACGGACGTGTGAGACTGCGAGTTTGTGAGTTGTGACAAGATTTATTAATTAATTTAAAAATTATAAACATCTGTCTTATAGTTTTAAATTTAATTAATAAATCCTATCAAATTGTCATATCAGACATATTTTGTCTGCTGCATAGCCGTTTCCAGTAATATTAGATAGAAATTTTAATTAATGGTGATGAGTAGATATGACATCAAGTAAAGTAATGACAATTAATTGCGGCTTAGATGGAGCCTTTCAATTTTCAATGACAGATAAGTGTGAACTGTGACATCATTATCTATTCATTACCAATTTACCTCGATAGAATAATGCCTTAAAGTTAAGACTTAAATGAAAACATCATGTCATTTAAGGACATTGTTTTCTGACCGTTCGATGATCTTACATCAATGGTAAAGCTTCATTTCCTGTCGCCATTTCACAGCTAACATACTTTGCATATTGTTTCTGCGGAGTGGGCACACATTTCAAGTTTTTTTATAATAAAGAATTGTTATGTCCACCTGCGTGACGTTTGGCCTTCGTTATTCCAAAGAAAGCAAATGTCTTATCATAAATGTTGTTTCTAATTTCACCCACTGTTGCATTAAATATGAAAGATTTGGAGATTGTTGAAGGACAGTTACCATTTTTACTTACGAATTAATTAGATCTTTAGGGCAGAGAAAGAATTTTAATCAAGGCTTATAAATAGATGATATACGCTCGTTAAATTACGATTGCGAAAGCAGATTTGGGAAAATAGTCTGCGACTGCTCGGTTCTCTTTGTTTTTTTGTCAAAAATTAGAATACTAATTAGTTTGATTTTCAATCGACACTCCAATTCGTTTAAGATGCACTGCCTTGGAGGACCAGAAGGCCTTTTTGGGCCTGGTCACAGACTCAATCCTGGCGTCTGTTGCTACGGAGTTGGGAGCCTTCACCAAGGAGGCTATAAGGATGGTGCTGGGACGTGAATTTCTGGAGAATGAAAATAGGTATAAAGTTAACACCGACATTTCGTCCCTGTCTCTGTCCTAGTCTCTACTGTGTCTCCCTCTGGTGGTAGCAGCTTACCAGGGCTTTTGCAATGATGTAGATTGTAATAACGTATGTTTAAAAAAAATATATGAAAATGTTTTAAGAAATTCGAAGTGCTTTTCTATTTTGTTTTTATTATAAGAATCGTTAATAGATATGGTCTATGGGCGTCGTTGATTTGTAAAGTTGTATTGAAATTTTGCGTAATATAATATAAAATATTTGCGTTGCACTTTTGTTTCATGTAATAATTTAATTTTTCCAAACTTTATCATTTAATGGTGACTGGTTACTGGTTAAAATTTCATGGATAAGGTATTCTCGAATGCATGAATTCAAAGGGAATTCAATATAGTTAATGATTATATTGATTATTGTGTATTAAATTATTAATATTTTAAAATCGTAACAATCATTGGATTACGAGAGATGAACGGTTGAAGTTGTATTTCGGAAGTACTATGGGTTTCAAAGATCTTTTCTGAAAACTCGCTCTGGAAACGTGACACGTGTAATTAACATTAAATTTGTACCTGTTTTTTATTTAATATTCATTAAAATCTTTCCGAAAACGTGACACGTGAGACGTGTAATATTCATTCAATTTGTTACATTTAAGTTTTAACGAAAGGTTTTTACCATTTCCTTTTTAATAACCTATCGACTCGTTGGCTCGTAGCAGCAAAGCAAAAAGGAACTGTTAAACCATCGCCGAAGATTTCGAGACTGTAATTTGTGAGAGCCTTAGCCATTCTAACTTCTATCTATCTAGATTTCAAAATATAATTTCGGGTAAGAAATCTAGCCTGATGCATCCCGATTTTGTAATGTCAAAAATTATGTTTAACT
>MU227126.1:86936-107622 GCA_018584345.1 Thuja plicata
GATGATGTAATCTATTATAAAATAGGATTTATTTAGTACTTGAATCCAAACTTAAGAACAAGATTATGCAGGGGGTTCATGATACACCTTTAGTGGGTCATCCAGGTTATTTTAAGACTTACAGGCAGATCAGAGAGAGGTTCTCTTGGAAGGGCTTCAAGGATGATGTCCTTAAGCATATCCGGGAGTGTTTGACTTGTCACCAGAACAAGTCTGAACATATGTTTCCTGCTAGTTTTTTACAGCCATTACCTATTCCTGAGCAGAAATGGGAAAGTGTGTCCATGGATTTCATCACCGGTCTACCGAGAGTGTAGGGTAAGGATAGCATCTTTGTTGTGGTTGACAAGTTGACTAAATATGCACATTTTTATGCTATTACAGCTGACTGGATGCTATGCAAGAATGATATTGCCATTGATTCTGATCGAATGGTGTTCCCTTATGACTGAAGTAATGACCGATACACAATCGCTATAATAGTGACCTTATGAAGATGTAATCATTAAGAGTACCATGGTTTCTGACTTATATTTGTCTTGCTTGTGAAATAATATCCTTATGCACCATCTGATTGATATCCCTATGCTTTCTTGCATCACCTAGGGTGGAATTCTAATTGAGAGCGCGGGTGTAACACCAAACTTATTCCTTGATGCCAATTCACTTTTCATCCTATTGTATACTATATCTTATATTTCATGATTCCTATCTTCAATTGGGTTTGATCTGCATTATATACTTTGCACATTGGGAATGGTTGCCTTCAAAGGGATGGGTTTTATTCTAAGAGACATGAATATGCCCATCGCTTCTCTTAAACGAATCTGTTTATGATTTTACCTTGTGATATGGGTATGTTTGACTAAAGTTATGGATGTCTGATTATTGATATTAGTCATACCTTTTTATGACAACTTGTCTTCATTGATTATCAATTAATATAAGTTGTTATTAATCTTATGCAATTCTTAACAAATTGCTGATGATGACTAATTATATCAAAGTTGGTATTAACTTTTTCCTTTGTTCTGAATTATAATGGTATCCCAAAGTCTATTGTATACAATCTGGAAACTCACTCATTGATAGTGCACATAATTGATCTGATTGGTAGTCATGTATCATATTTGAATGCAGCGATGATACACTCCTTAATGATGTCGAGGTGATTATTATTTTATTATCCTTCAATAGCCTTGGGCTATCTTCTTTGCACGTTTTTTTTTGAATTCCTGCGATGGCCAAAATTGATGAGACCACAATCAAAGCCCATCTTGCTGATCCAAGGATATTGACCATGGCAGTATACTTCGTCTCTGATCAAGATGGTCAACACAGAGCAATGGGAATGAATCGTTGAACCCCCATATGTCCTCCATTAGTATTATCACCGCTGACTGTATCTTCCTTTGTTGACTGCTGAATGTGATTATTATTGCTGACTGGATGTTACAAGACAATTGCTGTTCCTGATCGATGTCCAAGTATATTGTTCTGTTTGATGCCCTTTCTTTGTTGTTTTCTACTCCCCCTTTATACCTGCGCGGGGAGGGGAGGATGACCTATTCTCAAAGGTCGGGACTCCCGTATTTCAGGAAGTTGTGACTTATTAATTGTGAATGGCTTTGGTTAATATGTTGACATGATATAATACTTAGTATATATTATAATATATTTAGTATATTTTAATAGTATTCAATATTTAGTATATATTCTAGTGGTATATATTATATTATATTTCAGAGTTATATTATAATATAAATTTCAGATTTTTTTATGTATATAGTTAAATTTCAAATATATGATATTTGATGTATTCAATTTATTTATTGTAATAATATTATTTATATATAATTATACTGGGTATTGATTATTTATTTGTAATTATATTTTTTTATTATTTATTTATTATTTTTCACACTTAAACTTTATTTTGATATTTTAATCTTATAATCATTATTTATTATTATTAGGTCCTATTCAAGAAGGGGACATGACAATACACTAGATAGAAGTGGTCTTTGACGAGTATTTTGAGGTAAAGAGACTGAACCTAAGGTTGTTGTGGATGAGGTGGAGTATAAGGATCAAGGAGGAGAGCATTTAGGTGGCACACTTGTAGCACTTTCAGGAGCACCTAGACATCACCCTCTTCATGTAAGAGGAATCTTATGAGGATGTAGGGTGACAATTTTTTATTGATAGTGGGGCTACCCACAACGTCATTGGTGAAGGATTGGTGGCTAAGATGGGTTTGAAGATAGAAAATTTTGAAGGGTTTAATGTTACTATGGTTGATGGGTTTATTGTTCCATGCAATTGAAGGATTCAACAATTGGAATTGAGTCTAGGGGGAGAAGATGCTAGATGACTAATATGTGATTGGCCTTAGCAAGATGAATTCGGTATTGGAAGTGCAATGGTTTCACACACTTGGCAAGTATACAAAAAATTATTAGACTTCAGAGTTGAACTATAAATTTGATGGAGAGATCGTTTCATATAGACCAAATGTATTGGGTAGCAGAATGCTTGCTTACATATCCAAGCCCATCCAAGGATGGAAAGTCTTATCATGTTGACGTATAATCCATCTTGGATAAACATAGAAAGGTGTTCATCAAATTCTTCCAAGTTTACCACCAGATCAAAGTTTTCAACATGTATTTGAGTTAGAGGAAAGAGCAAAACCTGTCATCACTACATCATATCACCATCATAGAAGTTACAAGGAGGAGATTGAGAAGGCAATTAAGGAGTTGTTGGATATGGAACACGTACATCCTAGTTCTAGCCCATTCGCTTCTTTCGTGGTGTTGGTCAAGAAAAGGATGACACTTTTAGGATGTGTATTGATTATATAGTCATCAACAAAAACACAATCAAGGACCACTACCCTATACTCAGGTTTGATGAATTGATAGATGAGCTTCATGGTGTTTTGCACTCCAAGATTGATTTACAGTCAAGGTATCATTACATAAAGGTTAGAGATGAGGATGTGCACAAAACAATCTTTTGGTGTCACCTAAGTCACAACATTCGCAATTTTATGTATGAAATTCAAATCTTGTCGAATTCCAAACAAATATTAAAAATTCGTTCTAATTCGGACCCAAAGATCGTAGGTAACAAAACTAGGACTTTTCAATTTGAGATATTCAACTGTTTGATGCACATTCTGTAGGAATAGGCACAAATTACGGTTGAAAATGAATAATCATAGATTTTGTAGCCTCCTCACACCAGGCTAGAGCCAAGGTTTCTTCAGGAAAGGCGCCACAGACCCAATAAAAAAAGAGGCCGTGAAAACGACCGAGAAGATTTTCAAATTTTGACGCGAAGAATCTAAGTTTAATAAACTTGAAGCAATATTAAATCATAAATATATTTTAAGCTCCCGATAAAGTTTCGCACTCCTTCGGGAGCTTAAAATATATTAATTATTTAATATATGATATTTATATTTTTATCCTTTATATATTAATAAATTAAAAAATAAAATTTTAAACACATTTATATAATAATGTTTTTAAAATTTACTACAATATATTAAAAAATTCATAATATAGTTTGATATTTAATAATTATAATTTTAAATATATAAAATATTTATATAATTTTTTAATTTAATATAAAGTTATTTTATTTGAATAAAATATAATTTTTCATCATTTTATTTTATAATAATGTTTCAAATCTATTTAAAATTTAAATTATTATTTATATATTTAAAAATTCAAATTTATATAGGCAAATTTAATGTCGAATTTTTTTTGAATTTTTTACCCTACTTGAACTTCATTCAAATTTTATTGTTCCCGAATTCGAACTCGAATTTGAACCTTGTGACTTAGGGTGTCACTATGGGCACTATGAGTTCTTGGTCATGCCATTTGGGTTCACAAATGCTCCTATCACTTTTCAGTCACACATGAATTAGATATTTATTTTAAAATTGAGGATATTTGCCCTAGTTATCTTTGATGACATCTTGATTTAATATTTCTAGTAAGACATGGGAGGATCACTTGAGGCACATAGATGAGATGCTTGACATCCTCCAGTAGCATTCATTCTATGCTAAAGGCATTCAAATGTGAGTTTGGTATGATTGAAATTTTGTATTTGGGGCATAAGATTAGTGACTAAGGTTGGTGTGGATGAGAAGATCAAGGTGATATAGGATTGGCCTAAACCAAGGACTTTGTTGTATTTGAGGGGATTTGTGGGTCTTTGCGGCTACTATAGGAGGTTTGTGAAGGGCTTTTCACAACTTGTAGCCCCATTGACAAATTTGACAAAGAAGGGGGACTTCTCTTGGAGCACTTGAGCACAAAGAGGTTTTTACAAGCTCAAGGAGGTAATGAGTTCATGTCCTATTTTGGCTATTTCAGATTTCTCACTATTGGGTGATATCAGATTTGGATACTACTCATGCTGTTGATATTCATGTTTTGTCACTGATGTCAACATATGTTTCTGTGAAGAGGACAGACTGGTTATTTGACTGACGGAAGTGTACAGACACTGTACGAATGTTTCAAAACGATCGAAAATAGAGTAATGGAGAAGGATGTGTGTTGACCTTATTTCTAAGGTCGCTTGACTTGAGGTTGCATATTGATGGTGTTACAAATGATTTAGTGAAGATTGGTTTCTGAACTGTGATAGTAATGCTTGACAGAGCAGGTCTCTGTATTTTGTGTATATCTTACAAATGAAGATGTTTCAGCGGATGCAAGCTTATGGGATGACTGAGGACACATTGAAGAATGTTTGTTACTGATCGATAGCTGTGAAAGTACTGGTGACGTCAGTTGTAGCGTGTATTCTGGAGGAGACATTTTGGTGGCCGACTTCAGACATGTAGCGTGTTTTATGAATTGTGAGCGTGGATTGCGGATCTTGGAGTATAACTGATGGATTGTAATTGATGTTTACTTGTTATAGGTACCGTGTGTATCTTAGCAAGGGGTTAAACAATTATTTGTATATTGGGAAAGCCTAATTGACCGACCTAATTAATTATGTGTATTAGGAAAGCTTAATTGGCCGACCTAATGAATTATTGTAATATGGTATATATGAGAGATCTTTTCTTTTGGAAAGATGTGGAAGAGATTGAAAAGGAAGAGAAGTGTAAGCTGCGAGGCTTGTTTTGTTGCTGGATGTAGAGCAACGTTTGTGATAAGAATACTTCATTGGAACTGACCAAGCAAAGACAGTTGCTATCAGACAGTTCATTGGATTGTATATTTCCTATATACACTTGTTTGGATTGTGAATCCTTGAAGGTGGCTTTAACCTTCTTTGGGCAGTGTGCCTGGGCAGTGAGCCTACTATTTTTCTTGACTCCTAACATGGTCTGTCTCCTAACAGGGACTGTGTATTGTAATGTTGTAATAAGCTCCTAACAGGGCTAAATCTTTTAACATGGATACTATACTCTCAGTACATTATTTGTGAGTGCTAATTCCCACCGGGGTTTTACCTTTAACAGGGTTTCCTCGACAACAAATATTGTGTTATTGTGCTGGCATTTACTGTGTTATCATTTGTATTGCAATTTTGGTTTATAAAGTTTAAAGTTTAATATTCTATATCACAATTGATTCACCCCCCCTCTCAGTTGTGCTTGTGGACTGTTATTCCTAACAATTGGTATCAGCTACTGGTCCTTAGAGAGAAAGCTTAACAGTTTGAGGTGATCCCTAAAGATAACTTACTACATGAAGGATAGTCCGAAATTGATCCCGAAAACTTCGATAGTTGGAAGAACAAGATGAGAACACATTTGCTATGTTTGGGAATTGACTACTGGATGATCACAAAGACGAATGAAAAGATAGCGACTGAGGATGAATTGGAGAAAGCTACTGACGATGATAAGAAGCTATTTTCATGTAATATGGTCGCAAGGGAATCATTGATCAGCGCACTTTCTGAAGGTGAATTCACAGAAGTAAAAGACTTGGACTCTGCACATGAGATTTGGACAAGATTGGAGGCATTGTATGAAGGAGATAAGTTTACAAAACAGGCAAAGTTACAAAACTGGAAGACAAAGATGGAATCACTGAAAACGAGAGAAGATGAGAACATTAGGGCATATGGACAGAGAATTATTGAAGTGGTTACTGTCATTAGAAACTTTGGAGGTACTTACAATGAGGAAGAAGTGATTGCGAAGACTCTCAGATCTTTGACACCTGCATATAGAACTAAAGTACAAGCTATAGAGGAGATTATACCTTTGACACCGAACCCCACTAGAGAGATGTTGATTGGAAAGCTAACTACTTTTTAGGCCGCAAAATTGGGAGATTCTTTACCTAAAATTGAGTCAGCATTCAAGGCAACCGTGCATAAGAACAAAAAGACCTTATCTGGAATTGCGAGCACCAACAATAGTAACCTGAGAGAAGAGCTTGGAGACTATGCTGAGGAATGGGAGCAGATACAGGAGGAAGAAAGAAAGCTAGATGAAGTGGTAGCATTGATCGCTAGAAGAGAAAAGAGAGGTAAGGGTAAATTTGAAGGCAAATTACCTTTGAAATGTTTTTCATGTAACAAGATTGGTCATTTTGCATCTCGATGTCCTACAAGGGTTCCTAAGCATAAAACTAAGTTTTACAAATCAAAGTATCCTAAAGACAAGGAATGTTATTATGCTAGTGAGGGTGTTTCTAATGATGATGGTGACTATGATGAAATTGGATTTATTGCTATAAAGGATGATGAACCTGTACATGAAGAAAAAACCTTAGTATCTCGTGTTGAAAAGAAATTTGAATGGGTTATAGACAGTGGTTGTTCACATCATATGACTGGAGATAAAAATAAATTTGTGAGTTTGAAAAGATATGATGGTGGTGTTGTTAGATTTGGTGACAATACTCCTAAACTAATCATTGGTGTTGGATCTATTTCTCTGGATGGAAAGACTAATACTGACAATGTATTACTTGTTGATGAACTTAAGCATAATCTGTTGAGTGTTGGGCAGTTAGTGGACAAAGGTTATCAATTGAAATTCATTGATGGGAAATGCTCTATTAGAAGTAAATCAGGAGATTTGATCGCATCTGGTACTAAATCTAGAGGTAATGTATTTGAATTGAATACATCTGAAGATTCTTGTTTTATTGCGAAGGTTGATGACAGTTGGCTATGGCACAAAAGATTTTTTCATGTTAACTTTGATAGCATTGTGAAGGCAAGTATGACTAATGCCGTGAGAGATCTACCTAAGATTTGTAAAGCCATCTGACACTATGTGTAGAGAGTGTGTTATGGGGAAGCAGACCAGAAGCAGCTTTAGAAGCAAATCTTATTCAGCAAAAGGGAAGTTGGATCTGGTGCATACAGATCTGTGTGGTCCTACAAGAACAAGATCGTATTATGGTGAGAGGTACTTTATACTTTTTGTTGATGTCTTTTCTAGAATGATGTGGGTTTCATATTTGAGAGAGAAATCTGAAGCATTTGACAAATTCAAATTATTTAAAGCAAAAGTTGAGAATGAATCTTGTTTGAAGATAAAATGTTTGAGATCAGACAGAGGTGGAGAGTTTACATTAGATTTATTTAATACCTACTATGAAGAACATGGAATATACAAACAGACATCAGAGTATGTTGCTGCTGCAATAAATTGTACACAAGTTGTTTGGATGAAACAAATTCTGAAGGACATTGGAATTTTTTTTGAAGAGCCAGTGGTTATCCATTGTGATAACACTAGCACAGTGAATATGTCGAGGAACCCTGTAATGCATTCAAAGACTAAACACATTTCTATTAAGTATTATTTCTTGAGGGAGAAGGTAGTAGAGAAAGAGATTAAATTGGAGTATATTAGCACAAAGGAACAGATAGCAGATATATTTACAAAACCTTTGCCAAAAGATGCTTTTGAGTATCTCAGAAGCATGCTTGGGGTCAGAGCCCCTCCTTGTGATAATTAATTGATGCAGATATGCATCGGTCCAGTGGCTTTCAGAGCTATATCATTTTCTGGACTTGATGTATGGATCTTCTCCTCAGGGGGAGTAATCGCATGAACACTATAGAGCACATTTGAGTGATCTTGCACCTGGCTATTGGACATGAAGATTTGAAAAAGCTACACCTTACAGAAGATTACAGTTGAGTTATGGCACCCTTTGCGATTGCTACCAAAGGGGAAAGATTCTATGTGAAAATCCCTACTATTTTGGGGAGATTTGTGTTGAGGATATTGAGAAGATTGTATTGAGAGAGTACTTTTTGGGTTGATGAATTTTCCCATATGTTGCCTTCAATGCCAATGGGGGAGATTGTTGGATGATATCAGATTTGGATACTACTGATGCTGTTGATATTCATGTTTTGTCACTGATGTCAACATATGTTTCTGTGAAGAGGACATACTAGTTATTTGACTGACATAAGTGTACAAACACTGTACGGATGTTTCAGAATGATCAAAGACAGAATTATGGAGAAGGATGTGTGTTGACCTTATTTCTAAGGTCGCTTGACTTGAGGTTGCATATTGATGATGTTATAGATGATTTAGTGAAGACTGGTTTCTGAACTGTGACAGTAATGCTTGACAGAGCAGGTCTCTGTATTTTGTGTATATCTTACAAATGAAGATGTTTCAGCGGATGTGAGCTTATGGGATGACTGAGGACACATTGAAGAATGTTCGTTACTGATCGATAGTTGTGAAAGTACTGGTGACGTCAGTTGTGGCGTGTATTTTGGAGGAGACCTATTTTGGTGGCCGACTTCAGACATGTAGCGTGTTTTATGAATTGTGAGCGTGGATTGCGGATCTTGGAGTATACCTGATGGATTGTAATTGATGTTTACTTGTTATAGGTACCGTGTGTATCTTAGCAAGGGGTTAAACAATTATTTGTATATTGGGAAAGCCTAGTTGGCCGACCTAATTAATTATTTGTGTATTAGGAAAGCTTAATTGGCCGACCTAATGAATTATTGTAATAGGGTATATATGAGAGATCTTTTCTTTTGGAAAGATGTGGAAGAGATTGAAAAGGAAGAGAAGTGTAAGCTGCGAGGCTTGTTTTGCTGTTGGATGTAGAGCAGAGTTTGTGATAAGAATACTTCATTGGAACTGACCAAGCAAAGACAATTGCTATCAAACAGTTCACTTGATTGTATATTTCCTATATACACTTGTTTGGATTGTGAATCCTTGAGGGTGGCTTTAACCTTCTTTGGGCAGTGTGCCTGGGCAGCGAGCCTACTACTTTTCTTGACTCCTAATAGGGTTTGTCTCCGAACAGGGACTGTGTACTGTAATGTTGTAATAAGCTCCTAACAGGGCTAAATCTTTTAACAGGGATACTATACTCTCAGTACATTATTTGTGGGTGCTAATTCCCACCAGTGTTTTACCTTTAACAAGGTTTCCTCGACAACAAATATTGTGTTATTGTGTTGGCATTTACTGTGTTATCATTTGCATTGTAGTTTTGGTTTATAAAGTTTAAAGTTAATATTCTATATGACAACTGATTCACCCCCCCTCTCAGTTGTGGTTGTGGACTATTATTCCTAACACTCACTTCCCTTTGTTAGCCGTATATCGGATGTTAGTTAGGTATGCGCCGACGGTACTTAGTTGCCACTGTCGGTTAGTTATTTCCCTCGGTTGGGAACGGGTGGCGACGTTTGGTCGCACCGCTTCAGGTTTTATATAACCTTTGTACTTGTTCATTGAAGGCATCATGATCTGGTTGCTATTGTAAATGTACTTTAGTTATGAATGATCAATAAAGACTCTGTTATTATATACTTGTATTTCCTGTAACGTCTATGCTTAAACTAGGTTACCCTAGCGGGTAAACATTTGGCGCCGCTGCCTAGAGGGATTCGAAAGACTGGATGGCGGACGGAGAAAATAGGCTTATCTGTTGATGAAATAAACCCTGAGACGGACAATGCACGTACAGAACTGTACGAAGGGGAAGATAACCAGACACGAGAATTCAGAATTCTGTTTTAGGCAGCGATAGAAACTTACGTCCGTCGGGAAGTGTACCAAGCGGAAGTTCCACAGAGTGCAGTGTGGTCTACCATCGAGGCTAATCCTGCAGCCAATCATCTGTTAAATCATCTTCCGCGGCTGTTGGCACAAGTCTCACTGGGACAACGCGCTCGCCTGGAGGAGAGTGCTCGCGAGGAACGACGACAGGCAATCCTCCGAGAGTATCATGAACAGGAGAGTAAACGACTTGAAGAAGAACGTGATGGCAAACGCCATCGGGAATAAGCGTGTATGAAGGCCACTGACGAAAGAAGGGACACAGTGGAAAAATAAGAATGATGAGCTCATTCATTTGAGTTATTGTAATAAAAACATGAATAAATAAAAGTGTCCTTTTATTTTAGAACTTTGTGTTGACTATTGGAGTAAGGAAAGCATTTATGCCCAATCAATTAAATAAGAATAGGAATTTAAAAAGGGATCTCGAAGGAGAACAAGCTCTCCGAAAGATAGTTCTCGACAAACAACAAGCTGAGCGAAGGGAGAGGTTCAGGAGACGTGCCGAAAGACTGCCGCAGGGGGCAAGTGAAGGCAACGGTCTAGAGGAACCTACCGAGGAGGACGGCAGAAGTGACGACAAGGAGCTGTTAGAAGAAACAACAAGCTTGTTCGGGACCCTAACATTAATCCCAAGGACAGAAGCCAGAAGGAAGGCTGAAGAGGAAGCCGAACAGAGAGAGTACGGGTGTGGAGTTGCCGCCGAAGTGTTGAAGTGACAGAAAGGCACGGGGATCACACCACTCCGAGTAGTTCGGAAACATCAGTGAACCCGAAACACAAATCCGGAGGACCCACGCCGGCCGGACTATCCCAGCCTATCGTACAACCGGTACAACAAACACCTCCAAGAACTGTACAACAAACACCTCCAGGAACCCAACCAACGACGTAGCAGTTGGTACAGACCAACCGCCCACCACCGAAGGCGAATATGGCCGGTAACAAGGAGAAGTTACCAAAGTTCCATGGTGATGGAAAAGAGGATCCTGTTCGGCATTGCCGCACGTGCAGTACGATTTGGTCGGGGAATGGAGTCGCCGACCAGGACGAATGGATGAAACAGTTTCCAGCAACCCTCCGAGGGGTAGCAATTGACTGGTACTCCGACTTAGACAAAAGCGGAGTGACAACGTGGGACTTGTTACAAAAGGCATTTGAAAAGGAATTCAGGCTCCTCCGAGATGACAATGAAATCGTCTCCGAAATATACGGAACTAAGCAAGGGAAGGAGACCGTACGGACTTATGGCCGACGACTGAAAGAACTTGTTGGCAAAATGGAAAGTCAGCCAACTGACGACTTAAAGAAAAGATGGTTTGTCGAAGGGCTACAGGCACACCTCCGGAGGAAGATGAAAATAGTTCCTCCCACCTCTTATGATGACGCATATAACCGGGCGATGGACCTGGAAAGCAAGCAAAAGACGTCAAAGAAAAAGAAGAAAAACCAGTCCTCTTCATCGGAGGAGGATGAGGACGACACTTCAGGAGACGAGAGCAGCAGTGACAAAGAAGCAAAGAAAAAAGTCACGGCACTACAAAAGGACATGGAACGAATGCTTAAAGAATTTAAAGATATGAAGGGTAGCACCAATAGAAACGAAGGAGAGTTATGGTGCACGGACTGCAAGGAGGCCGGTCATACGAAGGGCGCATGCCCCAAGAAAATGTTCTGCGATATTTGCCAAATGGCGGGCCATTCCACAAAGGAATGTTCGTTCAATATGAAGACACGAGGCAACCAGCGAGTCTTGTTCACGCAGGAACCGTCAACCTCAACAGCCACGGGAAACACACAAACACAGCATCGTCAGGCGGCTACAGGAATAATAACCGTCGTGGAGGAAGAGGAAACGACAACAATAACACCGACGAAGGTAGGAGTCGCATCCAATACGATGCCACGGGGAGGCCAATGATTCAATGCCCGACATGTAGCCAATGGGGACATTTTGCGAGGGAGTGCCCGAAGGGGGGAAAGTCGCAATTCCTTTGCAAATGGTGCGGGCCCAGAGACCACAACGAGACAAAATGCCCGAAACCTGGTGTAAACCTCCTGAACATTGAAGGCAACGGAGAGGTGTTGGTAGTTACTCGAGGGCAAGCAAAGAAGGGTACCTATCCACATCCCGAAACTGAGAAGAACAGAGTGCAAGAGGCCAAAGAAGAAATCTACAGGATGATGGCCGAACGGAAAGAGACACACGACACCGCGGGAACCTCTCACGGCGGCCAGGCTGAACACAACATTCTAAGGCAATTAATGCAGATGAAAATCCCAGTCTAACTGGGAGACCTCTTTACAGCCATGCCACAGTTAAGAACAGCTCTCCTTAACATGGTACCGACTCCTAACGTATCGAAGGCGACAGAAAAGGCAAAACCCCTTGGGAAGGGAAATTCTGTTGAGGACCCGATGTTGTTGGCACTCAACACGGGAAGGCACCCGACGGTAATAGAGATGGGAATTCTCGGCAAAATACTGACGGACACAATCATCGACGGGGGATCGGGTGTCAATGTTCTACCCGAGGAAACATGGAAGAATCTTGGGCGACCAACACTGTGGCCGCCAACCTTCCAACTGGTAAGAGCGGACCAGCATGGGATCAAACCCATAGGAACATTAATGGCACAAAGGGTCATGATTGGCACCCAACCCTTCATAATGGACTTCGAAGTCATTCCGGTAAAGAAGAAGGGATACGACGCCCTCCTCGGGAGAGGATGGCTTGTACAAGCAAAAGCCAAACATGATTGGACACGGAATGCAATTTCCATGGAGAGAGATGGTCGGAAGTTTACAATTGATTTGAGAAATCAATTGGTTAGTGAAGACCTGGCATCTTTGTCAGGATCTGACAACGAAGAAGACGCCGACGAAGGAAGACAACGCATGGAGCCCAACAAGGAAGGGGTGCTCGAACTCGAAAAGTACTCAGAAGATGACCTAGATTCATTAAATGGGCTCTTCCATTGGCAGATGGAAGATTACGAAGTGTTTCTGTGCAACATGCTGCAGGTAGAGGAAGACCCCAACCAGTTTCCCTCGGAATACAAAGAATATAAAGAAGCCCAAATAAAGGAGAATCCTGCACATGAATTTGCCAAGGACGAACCAATCAAATACAAAGAAGCAACGTTGAAGGAGATAAACTTGGGGGATGAGAAAAACCCGAAAATCATCCTAATGGGAGACGACTGGAACCCAGTATTGAAGACAACAACATTTAAAATCTTCACCAAATACAAAGATGTGTTCGCCTGGACCTACAGAGACCTGAAGGGTGTCCCTCCGGAGTTGTGTGTGCACAGGATCCCTTTGGTTCTAGGAGCCCAACCTGTGCGGAAGAGACCGTACAGGATGAACAAGAATTATGCGGCAAGGGTGGAGACGGAAATTGAACGGATGTTGGAAGCTAGTATTATCTTTCGGGTTGACACAAGTGAGTGGGTCTCCCCCATAGTAATCTCTCTAAAGAAAGAGGCTGATCAGATCCGCATCTGTGTAGATTTTCGATGCCTCAACGCAGTGACAATTAAGGATCCCTTCCCCATTCCGTTCACTGATAGCATATTGGAGGAAGTAGCAAGTCACGAGATCTATTCATTTATGGATGGGTTCTCGGGATATAACCAGATATCCATTGCGAAGGAAGACAAATTGAAAACAACCTTTGTAGTGGAGGATGGTGTATACGCATACAACCGAATGCCCTTCGGCCTTTGCAACGCCTCGGCTGCCTTCCAGCGGATTATCTTGCATATTTTTGACAAGATGTCGAAGGGAAACTTTAAAGCATTTCTGGACGATTGGTCCATATTTAGCGGGCAGGACAAGCACATTGCGGCTCTAGGGGAGTGTATGGAGCGATGTAGGCAAGCCCGTCTGGCACTTAACCCAAAGAAGTGTCGGTTTATGGTACCCCAAGGGAAGTTGCTCGGGCACATCGTATGCAAAGAGGGATTAAAAACAGACCCAGACAAGGTACGAGTAATCGTTGAAATGGAGGCCCCAACGGATGTGACCGGCATCAAATCTTTTCTGGGCCATATCAGATACTACCGCCGATTCATCAAGAACTTTGCACAAATATCATATCCCATTGATAGGCTCACGAGGAAGGGGGAATCGTACGTTTGCACGAAGGAGCAAGAGGAAGCTTTCCAAAATTTGAAAACAAGATTGTTGGGTGCCTCGATTCTTGCATTCCCCAATTGGGACAAAGAATTTCATGTACACGTGGACGCATCAAATTATGCCATCGGAGCCACTTTGGCTCAGGAAGGAGGGCATGGACTAGATCATCCTATATACTTCGCAAGTAGATTGTTCTCCAATGCTGAGAAGAATTACAGCACCACAGAAAGGGAGGCCCTTGGGATGGTTTATTCTGTACAGAAATTCAGGCACTATCTACTAGCCACACCATTCATCTTTTATGTGGATCACCAGGCTCTCATGTACCTGGTCAACAAAACTATTATCCAAGGAAGAGTGAGTCGATGGCTCCTCTTACTACAAGAGTTCACATTTAAGATTGTGGTACGGCCAGGACGTAGCCATGTGATCGCCGACCAATTGTCACGAATCAAGTCTGGCGAGTCACCTGTGGGAGTAAACGACGATTTTCCAGACACATCTATTTCATATTGCCGTACTCCCTAAGTGGTATACAAGTGTAGGGGAATATTTGTCCACAGCTGGGTTCCCTCTGGACATGCTCCCAGGAGAACGAAGGAAGTTAGTCCTTAGAAGCAGGACCTTTCAATTAATCAATAGGTTGCTCTACAAAATGGGGCCAGATCAGGTATTGAGGCGATGCGTGATGGAGGAGGAAGTACCAAGTGTGCTAAGGGAGGCCCACGAAGGACCAATTGGAGGACACATGGGTCCCGATACCACAGCAAGGAAGGTACTCTTAGCTGGCTTATGGTGGCCAACAATGTACAATGATGCTAGAGAATGGGTGGTGGGATGTGATACCTGTCAGCGTGTAGGAAAACCCCTTAAACGGGATTTTATGCCTCTCAATCCCTCTCATGCCCAGGAGTTATTCGAAAGATGGGGGCTCGACTTCGTTGGACCTCTAAAAACGAGTCGTGCCCGACGATGCCGATATAATGTGGTGGCCACCGAATACTTAACCAAATGGGTTGAAGCACACGCCTTGGCAGATAACTCAGCATTAAGCACCGCCAAGTTCATCTACGAACAAATAATAGCAAGGTATGGCATTCCAATTCAATTAACGAGCGAGAGAGGTGGGCATTTTGTCAATCACATTATTAAGCTTCCAATTCAATTAACGAGTGACGGAGGTGGGCATTTTGTCAATCACATTATTAAGCTTCTAACCACCGAGTTTAAAATTTTCCATACACTGTCGAGTCCATATTATCCTTGGGCGATGGCCAAGCGGAGGCAACTAATAAGATTTTGGTTGGAGTTATTTATAAGTCTTGTGGAGTTGAAGGTGAGGATTGGGAGGAAAGGTTACCATCCACGTTATGGGCTTACTATACTTCTTACAAGGTAGCCATAGGGCAAACACCCTTCCAGCTTATGTACGGACAAGAAGCAGTGGTACTTGCAGAATTCATGGTTCCTAGCCTACGGATAGCCATTGAAAATAAACTAGGCGACATGGAGAGTCCGAGGGAGAGACTTTATGCCTTGAATAAGCTAGATGAGAAAAGAGCCATGGCACAGTGGGCAACAGACATAGCGCAGCAGCGAAGGAAACTCTGTCATGACAAACACCTTCGGAAGATGCAGTTTACACCCGGCCAGTTGGTGTTGAAGTTTAATGGGCGGAATGAAATTAAACCCGACTAATTTAAAGTTAAATGGCTAGGGCCATATAAAGTTCGAGAAGTGGTAGCAAATGAAGCAGTGAAACTATGGACACTCGATGGGAGAGAGATCCCCAATACCGTTAATGGCTCCAAACTGAAAGTCTACCATCAGAGGCACGAAGGCCAGGATCGACAAACTTGCCTCTTTGAGTTAAAGTTACAAAAAAAAAAAATTAAATAAAAAAAGAAATTATAAAAAAAAAATGTGGACAGTGGTCTTACCACCCGACGGTGGAAGTCACCGGACGGTGGCTGTCCACCCGACGGTGGACACCACCGGTCGAAAAAATAAGCAGCCCACGCATAAAAAGAAAAAAGGCCGCGGGGGAGATAAACGAAAAACACAAACAACGGAGAGATAAGAGAAAAAGGTCGCGGGGCAGATAAAAGAAAAACACAAACAGCCACGAAAATTGCAAGCCTAGCCCGCGCCGAATACAAGATAAGAGCAGCGTCTAGGAAAGGAAGAGCCGCACCGAGAAGCACAGCCCAGCGGAAAGGAAAGGAAGAGCCGTGACTAAGAAAGACAACGGCTGCAGGGGGAACTTAAACAAATTGCTGTTGTGCGGGTGGAACACACGAAGACAATAGCAGAGACAACAACAAACAGCCATAGCCGCGTAGGGAGGAAAATAAAACCGAAGCCAAGGAGGGAGGCGGAACAAAGAAATATCACCGCACGCCAAGGAAAGAACAGCTGCGGAGGAGAAGAGAACAGCCGCAGGGAAGAAGGAAACGGACGTGGGAGAAGAAGAATTAAGGGCCTGGCAAGGAAAATATATAAGTTCCTTTTGTTTGGAAACCCAAGGGGCCGTGCGGTTAGAAAATCAAGGGCAGCCACAAGTATCTAACAACCATCGAAGGAGAAATTTACTGAAAAGCCCTAACCGTTTTTTGAAAAAGTATGAATTCAGCGGGCAAGAGGAGTCAGTGGAAAAATCAGTTGCAAGCAGGGAGTTCGAGTTCAGGGAACAAAGCCATGGACAAGAAGGCTACCACACTACCTTCTGGAGTTAGAGTTGCAGGACATAAGGCAACTGGGAGTGCCATGAAAAAACTCAAATCCGTGCAGGAAGGACGAGACGCCATGACCCACCAAATGGTCGCATTTGAGGGTCTCAACGGACTTGAGTGCAGGAAATGGTGGAATGAAACCCCAGAGGACAACGAAGTGAAAAAATCCTTATGGCAGGCTGGTGTTCATTGGGCTATCCAAATGCCCTTATTTTCTATGCGCAGTTTTGAACCCACTCTGAGGGTCATGATCGAGGGTTCGACAAGCAAACAAGGATAAAAATTTTTGTGTACCGCAATCACAAGATCACAGTCTCGTGTGGCCTGGAGGACTTCACACGTGTGTTTGGTATCCCTGGGCGCAATGGGCGGAAGGTGGAAACCAAAACACAGAAAATGCCAGCGGAAAGGAAGGAGGTTTGGATAAAGGTTTGCCGTCCTCTCACTCCGGGGGAGTTGGATTCTATGGTAAAGGTGACAAAAGCCAGAAGTCTTTAGAAGGAGTTCGTGGCAGAGGGTGCGTGGCGCTGCATCCTCGACGTAATCAAGAGTCGGTTGACAGGCTTGAGTCGCGCCTCGGACATTGCCCTACCCCAGATTGTCTACATGCAGGGGCTGAGGAATGGGGTAGTATACGATTGGGCTTCAGTACTGTCGGATAGACTGTTAGAGTTTATGTCCTTACAGCACCGAACCTTTTATATGCCTCATTACGCGATTGGGTTGTTTCTAGAGGCCGCACTCAGGCATATCCCTGTAGCGGAGTTGGAGCTCAAGCCCCAGGGAAAACCTACAACAGCAGCTCCTTCGGTGTTTCACTAGACCTATCTGGATATGGGAGGTACAACCAGTGGACAGAAGCAATGTCGACAGTCAGTTGTGGAGTTCGACCCTGATATTGATAGTGGTCGGGAAGCCACTTCGGAGCCCTCTGGGACAGGCTCCGAGGAGGATAGTGATAGGGTCATGGAGACCGTGGAACCCACCGCAGCTCCGTTGGTTCAGTTTGCCGCACCAGTGTTGTCTACTTTGACCCACTTCACTTCCTCAGGGGTGGGAAGTCAGATAGTCCCCATAGTCGAGCTTCCACCTGAGGAAGAAGCTGCGGCCGTCAAAGTTGAGGATGATGCTGGACCTACGGCAGGAGTGTCAGTTGCAGAGGCCGTGCTCGGAGGCACTCAAGATGTCTGCGAGGGACAGGAGGGATAGGTTCGGATGGATGTGGTGGGATCGGACGCCGTGGCGACAGTGGCCGTGGCACTTTTGCAGGATTCCCCGCCACTGGACCCACCTCCTCCGGCCGACCCTACACACGACCCACCTCCTCCGGCCGACCCTGCTCATATTGGGGCGATGCGCTCGTGGACCAGTCGACGGTTTCAGTTGGTCCCTGCTCCACCACGCGCAATTCTTTCTCCTCGCTGGGAGGGCCCTCCAGAGATCATCAGTATCGACTCAACCGATGTGACAGTAGCTACAGATATTCCATTGGTGTCTGAGGAGGATGGGGCAGTAGAGACAGTGGTTCCATTGGTGATTGAGCCGACTCTGGGGGAAGGTGTAGCGACGGAGGTCCCTTATGGCTTTGAGTTATCCCACCCGGCTACCCTTACCAGATCGGGGCTGCTGGAGGGCGAGGACATGGAGGCCTACTTAGCCAACATGGTCACTCGGGGTCGTCAGTTGGTGGCTGTAGCTGAGTCGCGCACTATGGTCACTATGGTCCAAGAGTTGAGGCGTCTCTTAGCCTTTGCCCGGTTAGGGTGCAGTGCAGCATTTGCAGATTGTTTTGAGAGAGGGTTGTGGCCTGCGGAGGAGACCGCGGAGATGTTGGCTGCCTGGGTTGTTCCTACGCCGGTACTGGAGAGTGAGGCAGAGACTCTCGTTCGAGAGCTTGAGCAGACCGTTCGGGATGGCTACTATACATTGAGGAGATCTGAGTATGTCTCATCGGACCGTGAGACTGCATTGGTGACCGCACAGAGAGCTCGGGAGGAGCTAGGCACCAAGTTAGAGGTAGTGGAGAGAGACTTACTCCAGCGTCCCCAGGAGTTGGTGGCCGAGCAGGCAGCTCGGGTTGCTGTGGAGGAGAGACTGACTAGGGAGACCGTGGCTTGGGAGGAGCACTTGGCAGCAGCGCACGCCGAGAATGAGGCCAAGGAGAAGGAACTTTTGGAGGCCGCTTTGATGATTAAGTTAGCCTTGGAGCTGCAGATGGTGGCTGAAGAGCACTTGCAGACGAGGACTTCACAGGTTTATGAGCTCCGAGCTCGATTGGGGTCATCCACTGCACCACCAGTACCTCCGGCAGCAGATCAGCATGCTTCCTCATCAGGGATGCTTCCTCTGCCCCCCTCTTCTTCTCGTTCCTAGTTTGGGTTGAGTAGTTCATCATTCCTGTTTTGCTGTTCTGTCCCGGACATTTTGTTGTCGTTCGGAGATGACTTTTCTTTAGGGGGGGATGATGTTAGTTGTATATCGGATGTTAGTTAGGTATGCGCCAACAGTACTTAGTTACCATCGTCGGTTAGTTATTTCCCTCAGTTGGGAACGGGTGGCGACGTTTGGTCGCACCGCTTCAGGTTTTATATAACCTTTGTACTTGTTCATTGAAGGCATCATGATCTAGTTGCTATTGTAAATGTACTTCAGTTATGAATGATCAATAAAGACTCTGTTATTATATACTTGTATTTCCTGCAACGTCTATGCTTAAACTAGTTTACCCCAGCGGGTAAACACCCTTTATTTTAGAATGTGATGTTTTAGGAGAGGGAATTGGAGCAATTTTAATGCAAAATAGACACCCTATTGTAGTCAAGAGTAGGAAACTCAAGGAGACAAAGAGGAGCTTATCTATTTATGAGAAAAAGATGTTGGCCATCATGCATACACTAGCCAAATTCAGACAACAATGGGCTCAATGACCCAATCAGATTCATTCAATATCTCCGAATGAATAAAGACTTTCCTTTGGTTTGTTTCAAAACTTCCCAACACCATGACTCCATTCACAAGAACTCCTTGCCCTACAGGTTACAATCGGCAAATGAGGGCTTTACAAGTCACTGGACTCAACCTGCTTCAAGAACATCTTGGAACAATCAAATACTCCATTTGTATACCCTTGGCGGCCCTCAAAACAACTGACTTCAACAATTGTTATAGGCTTCTCTAAATCAGGTCTAATATTTTCTAGCCCTAGACATCAACAAAACTGATTATAACTTCTCAAGAACAAAACAACTCTCCAAACCAATTTGCATTCCAAATACCCTTTATGGCCTTCTAAAACATACCTCAAAATGAATATGGATTGTCTTGCAACCTACCTTTCAAAAATGGACCAACTGCTGATTTTTTAAGGCCAATTAGGCAACTTTTCCAAAGGACTTAGTAATAAAACTTCATGTCAAACCCCAAATTGTGCTCTGTTAATGTTTGTATCTTCAGTCGTATTATCATTAGAATACATATAATATATGTTGATTAATAATAATATAATATATATGTTATATTATTATTAATCATATGAAATTTAATATTTAATATTATATTATTATATTATTATTATTAATTAATAATTGATTGATGAAACATTATAAGATTGATTAAATTATAATTAGTTGGAAGAGGTATGTCCTTTCTTATAAATAATAATGAATAGATATGTCCCATGAAGGGACATGTCTCTCCTATCCTCATTCCCAATATAAATGAAAGAGAGATTGTTGCATTTGGAAAA
>MU227126.1:132629-177043 GCA_018584345.1 Thuja plicata
AGAACTACGAAGCTTTTTGAGGGACGCCCTCCGCCCTTCTCTTCAGTGATTCTATGTAGTGTATTTCATCCTCCTTTCCTTGTAAGTCGTCGGAGACGACTTGTTTTTTGGGGGGGATGATGTTGTCAGGATAATATGTAATTATGTTTCAGGTGGAATTAGTTAGTGTCCGGAGGTTAGGGAGTTGCGCACGGTTGTGAACCGTCGTGTCCCTTCGGACCTTTATATACTTGTATTACCTTCGGGTAAAGAATCATGGATGTATGCACGGACAATGTTGTAATCAGTTGGCTAGAATGAATAAAAACACTTGTCATTCACTTTATGTCTATTATGCTTTATATGTTCAGTTTTGTAATTAACTAGTTACCCCAACGGGTAAACAACCATTACTATATTGATGTACCTTCCCTTGATTGTTATTCATGGTGGAATATAAATCTTCTCTCTAAACTGGACAAGCTGTCTGGTCCCAGTGGTTTTAGGAAGATATCAGCTGTCTTCTCAAGTTGCACAATGATGCAACTTTATCTCTCCTGTGTTGACGAGCTGTCAACTATAATAAAACTATTAATATACCTCAATATGCCTTGTCCATGTAGGAAGGATTAGATTTTTGATTGTTAAGGGAAGAGTATAATAGAGCACTAGAGAATAGACAGTAAGAAGGAAGGATGCTTTATTCATCAATAGTCTAGTCTTCATTGTAATGTCTTCATTTACTGTTTTTGAAACTGTCAACTAACTTATAACTACAAAGTTCCAACTAACTCATGACCACCAACCATAACTTTCACGATCTTATCATATAGTCCAATACCCTCCTTTACAAGGAATTTACCACGACCTTTGTAATATCCCCGTCCAAATCTCCAAAGCAAAACAAATATGATAATGAGCAGCGATCTCCTTGAACAATAAACAGCATTTACACTTGGAAGGATAACTATCTAAAGTCAACAAGTTAGAACTTTCTAAAGGCATCGATGCATAAACAGCGATAGAACACAATGATATGTAATTAAGACTATGCAGTGGCTGAAGTTAAAAGACAAATACATTGGTTTGTTATTTAAAACAAGAACAGTTAATGGGAAGCAAATGTTTGGAGCATGAACAAGTCAATATATACAGCAATTAGTATATGTCACAAAGTAGCGATATTGATTCTATTTCATGTGCAGCAATAAAGCAAATATAAGAAAAGTAATCCACATAATGGATAAAACAGAAAGAGGAGTGACTCATTATAAAGACATAATTATATTAATTAATAAAGGGTGTTTGTTAAGGAAAAGAGGCACTTTAAACAAGAAAGATTTTATCTAAGGGATGCAATTAAGGATAAATGATTAATTTGAAAGGGTGCAATTTGGTAATAAGATACAACTCTCATATTCATGTCTCTTGAAGACATATTAAAGGGATATCCACCACTCCTCCAAAGACATCACGCATATCATTTTTATATACATTGCAGACTAAGCACTCCTAGAGCCTTTATAGCAGCCTAATAAGGTAGAATTAATCTACCATTGGCAAAAGAAACATGGATCACATATGCAGATAGCCTCAATCTGAGATGGCGACATAACAAGAACATCACATAAGCAAATAAGATACATATCAGAGACAGTGACATCACAAGAACATCGCATAAGTAATAAGAAATATAAATAGCTGAGACAGTGATAAACAACTTCAGATCGGCCATCATTTGAACCAGAGTTGATCATTGCATTTACAAGATTGACCAAAAATCAGGAGCAGCAATAATCATATCTTTGTAGATCGCTATATTAGCAATTCTCTTGTAATTCCTTCAGTTCATATAAGACCATAAAGATCAGATCAGACGGGACACTTCTTACAAGTCAAAGCAAACAATCGATAAATCCATATATTCAGATTGACCTAAGTTTTCATATTCAGATTGATATAATATATATACGATCTCTCTATATCTGCAGATTGATATTCATCATATCAATGATTATTAGGATATTTTCATAATCCTCTTGCTCTGGAATTAAGGTTGACATAGTCAATATTTGTTGATCAAGGACAATATCCATCATATAGCGATTATACCAACATCAACTTGGAAGTCGTATCAAAATATGACCATTGCTGATTAGAATTCTTCAATATTAAGATATCAGACATTTGCATTGATCTATTCCACCATTGCCTACTTTATTAAAGGATATCGATACTATATACATTTGCAAATTGTACACACATTTGTGGCAAATTAAAGAATTGGTGCAAGTCATAGATAGAAAGAAGTCTTGCAATTTGGTTCATAAGAAATTGACCAAACCCTAAGAAATTGCAGAAGGGGACATTACAACTTTGCAGACCTTGTATCACCCACACACATTTCCTCTTGTTTATGCATGAAGTACTAGATAAAGCCTAAGTACAAAATACAAAGTATGTGTAACACTGGTATTTTTTTGCAGCAACATCCATACCTTAATTGGTATTAAGTCAACCAGCACAGAATATGCATCCTAGGCTTATCATACATCTTTAAGGTGCTAAAGGTGCAGGAAGTAGATATATGCCAAATTGCCAATAATACACTAGGGGTGCCATGAGCTAGAGGGCACTTCCTTGTGTGACCAGGACAAGTCTTTACATTCCTACAGTAATTGTCTTCATAAGACCCTATACCTCCTACCATGGCAGTTGCCAGCTTAGGGTCACCATAAGAGGTATTTTGTTTCATTCATGAAAGACATCATGCAGTAAAAGATGCTGGAAATATAAATAATAAAATAAATTATAATTTTATTATTTCCAAATATACAGGAGTAAGGCTGCAGATTTTTTGTATAAAATTCATCTTGTCAATTAATTGATTGCAACAGAAGGAATATGAATTTTGTCCAAACAGCAATGTAATGGATGTCCAAATTTATAGAAACTTCTGAAAAAGGATTAGCTCAAAGCCTTCTATGAGAAGAACGATGTTTCAGTCAACTGCAATCTGATTCACTGTGGTCTGCATGCTCTAAATTATTTGTCACCTCAATGTCACTATCACTGTCCTCAATATTATATATAGTAATGCATCTATTTTTGGAAGAATTACACACAACTTGTGCTCAGCATAAAACATCTGACAGGTTCTTATGATGCTTAGATGTCTCTTGCTTCTTGGGTTCTCATGGGAAAAGTGTTTCATTCCCCTTTCTTGTGTTTCTTAGAATTCTTTTGATTTGCAATCCTTTCTCTAGGAAGGCACCACCCATCATGTCCTATTAGATCCCTTCTATTTTGTCTTTACTTGATATTACTTTTATTTTCCTTTCTGATCTGCCTTTTGACTTTGATCTAGGTGTTAGGATCAAGCAACACTGAGAGGGGGTGAGGGGGGGTGAATTAGTGTTGCAACACTTTTAACTAATCTCAACCATTTGAAACTTAACCATGCAATAGCATAAATAATAAGAATATACACACAAAGCAGATAACTCATAACACCATGATTTGTTGTCGAGGAAAACCCTGTTAAGAGAAAAACCCTGGTGGGAATTAACACCCACAAATAATGCACTAGAAATATTGTATCCCTGTTAGGAGATCTAGCCCTGTTAGGAGCTGATTATTACATCCAGTACAAAGTCCCTGCTAAAGGACATACCCTGTTAGGAGTCCTCTCAACCCTGTTAGGAGTTGAATGAAATGATGAGCTCATTGCCTAAAGTGAAGGTTAAACCCACCTTCTGGATCCAGTGTCCAACGAGAAGTACAAAAGTATACTTATTACAGTGAACTGACTAATAGCAACTTGCTTTGCCTATACAATTTCAATGAAGTGCATTACAAACATAATCACTGCTCTACATCCAATAGAGCTCGCATCCACATTCTTGCAGCATCCAATACATCCAATTCATACCCTTATACATCAAGACACTACTTTTCTTTATACAAGTTACAATAAGCAATTAGGTCGGCCTATTAAGACTTCCCCAATGCACAAACAATTACATAGACCCTTGCTAAGATACACACGGTACCTTACACAAGTAATTAACAAATACAAATCATCAATTATGCACCAAGATCCATAATTCATGCTCGCCAATCATTAAACACGTTACATCTCAGTGGTCGGCCCCAAATAGGTCTTCGTCAGTCCACACGCCTCAGCTGACGTCATCAAGAATCCAGCGACGCAAGAATCACAAAGAATGTTCTCCCATGTATCTTCTATCATGCCTTAAGCTCACATACCATGACCCATGCTCGCATCCGAGTTATCCCAAAAACTTAGAGACCATCTCTGTCATAATCCTCTGTCACTACGCTGTAATCTGTCTTTACCAAAACAGCTAGCTATAACTCATGCAAATAACAACATAAGATCCAACGACCTTAGACATAAGGTATACACTCATCCCTCTACACAGATCCGTGCTCGCATACTCTCACACGCCGTACACCGTCCGTACACATCTGACAACCTCGTTTGTACCTGTGATAACTAGTCTTTCTGAAACTTCTAATGCATCCAACTGAAACATATGTTGACATCAATGACAAAACATGAATGTCAACACCTCAAACAACAACAATTCCAACATTAGGTAGCAACTTGGTCACATCAGTAAGTTTGATGAGGCTCTATGGATGGCACCATGAACTGTCATTCTGAAAACTGAGGCTATAACAATATGTCAATAACCTATAAAATATATCTTTAGAGCATTAATATGCTAGAGCATTAATATGCTTGTGCATTTTGGTGGAGTTTGCATTTGAAAATGATAATCACTTCATATATGGGTTTGGTTTTAGACTTTTTAGTCTGAAGTCTGCTAGAAATGGAATTCTCCCCACATTTATGTACTTGTGTTCAATATGTATACTAAATTATAGAGCCTAATTTATAATTTCATATATCATGGGATATACTAAAAAACTTGGAGTGTACAGCAATAGCTTACTTTGTTTATACATGTGCATATGTGTTATATATATTAAAACATTTATTTGTCCATCAGTCTGTTCAAGCTCATGTACCCCTTAGTTTGCCATCTTGCATGTGTTATCTATAACATTGTATAATACATAGAACTAAATATCATCATGAATATGACAATTGAACTGAAATCTAATTTACAGTTTTGTGGAACTAAGTTCAATTGCATGCACTAGTTTATGAAAATGGTGTGTATAGAAAACACAAACACATGTATATGTCTAAGTATATGGCCACAAGTGCACATGTGCACGTCTGTATATGTATATCTGCTTTCTTGTTTGATTTGTGTCCTGGTTTATTTGCTTGCATATATACCATATCCTTGTCTATTGTCTAATAATTAGATTAAAAATATGAGAGGCTAATATTGAGTAATATCAATCAAGAATGTAACCATGCTGATTATTTTCCATGGGTGCTTGCTACTATAGCATTTATTACTTTTATTATTTATAAACTCCACTTTCTGATGCATCCGTTCTTCCCTGAGCCTGCCCTTCTTTGCTTAAACTATTCTTCTTGAGATTCTACTTAATTTTAATTCTATTTAAAAATTTTGTTTGTTTTCTAATTGATTTTACTCTTATATACTATAACATTGAGATATGTCTCTTGAGTTATTTGAATTTTAAGTTTTTCACCAATATCATATTTTTGAAAGTGAAATTAATGATTTGGGTAAAACACATTCTCAACTTTCAGGTTGAAAATGCTTTCAAGCTCTTTAGAGAAATGAAGAAACACCACTGTGTGCCAGATGAGTATACATATACAGTACTTATTCGAATGCTGGGGACAAAAAGCCGAGTGGAGGAATTCCTTGCCATTTTTGATGAGATGATTGCAAATGGGCGCACTCCAAATTTGACGGCATACAACACAATACTTCATGAACTTTGTAAAAATCATAAAGTTGATAAAGCTATTTTGATGTTTGGTTATATGATTAAGAATGGTTGTTGCCCTAACCAGTTCACATACTCTGTTCTTCTGGAAGGTTTGGCAGCAGAGGGTCAACTGAGCAAGTTAGATAAGGTTATAAAACTGTCTAAGAGTGTTATGAATACATCGATCTATGGATTTCTAATTAGAAGGATTAGTAAGTTGGGCCATGCTGCAGAGGCCCATAAATTGTTTTGCATTATGTGGGAAAATGGATATAAAGCTGACAGGACTGCATGTTTTTTAATGCTTGAGAACCTTTGCAATGCAGGTCAGACACAAGAGGCCATTGACCTCTTGAATAAGATGCGGGAATCTGATATGGAAATCGAAAATGCCACATACAACGTTATATTTTCAGCCCTTGGCAAAAGAAAAAATATATCCTTGATTTATTCTCTTTATGAACAAATGAAACGGGAGGGTCCCCTTCCAGATATAATGACATACAATATTTTGATCTCAAGTTTTGGGAGAGCAGGCAATGTAGATGGGGCTTGTAAGCTATTTGCTGAAATGGAGCAGGGATCATGCAAGCCTGATGTTGTCACATACAATTCTCTGATAAATTGTCTTGGAAAGAATGATGAACTAGATGAAGCCCATTTTCGTTTCAAGGAGATGGAGGAAAAGGGTTTGAACCCAGATGTTGTCACGTACAGTACACTAATAGAATGTTTTGGAAAGTTAGGCCGGCTGGAAATGGCACACAGGTTATTTGAAGAAATGATGGATAAAGGTTGTTATCCTAATATTGTCACGTACAATATTCTTCTTGATTGTCTTGAAAAAGAAGGAAAGTCAGGTGAAGCCTTAAATCTTTTTGACCAGCTGAAGCAGCAGGGCTTGGCACCTGACTCTATCACATATTCTGTACTTGAACGCCTACAAAGTGCCCCTCGAAAACCCTTGAGGCCTAATAAACAGCGCAGTATAACTGGTTGGGTTGTTAGCCCTCTATCACCTAGGTGAAACTATTATAATGCAAGAACAAACTGAATTGAAAGTACTGTGCCACCCATCCTCACATTTTTTCCCTTGCCCATTCTGCAAACAGTTCCAACATTATCTGTAAAGATGAGCATTGAATATATGTAATTTACAAGCAAGAGACATATTGTGCTCGAGTTTCCTTAGGGCGTGTTGAGCTTGATTTGGAAAAAGTAAGCTGTAAAATAGGAAGTTCTAACCTGCAAAGAAAGATGTACATTTATTACTCTATTTTCTGTTGCATCTTGGATCGATGCTGTAGAGTTGCATTAAAAACTTGACGGAATCTTGTTTACATTGAAAAAGTTGGACCACTGGGCATATACTACCTCTGAAGAAGCTTATGTAGTTTAACTTTGGAGACATGTAAATTTATACCGTCAAAAGTCAAACCTTCTCAATGTTATCCTCTTGGTTCAATTACATCCTCAATTGAATTAAGGACTTGATTATTTCACTTTTTGATATAGATTTTCTATTTCTTAGAATAATTATCATGTGAATGCTAAATGTGCATGGATTATATATCATGTTTTACCATACTTTGACCTGATATGCATTCCGCAAGGCATACATATGTGTAATGCAAATAATCAAGTGGGCTTTTGATTTGACTTAAAGCTTAATAAATATTGACATCAAGATTGGTGAAATCATGATAACATTTTCAATGATTTCTGCCTCTCTTATTTGGAAATATACTATTATTGCCAGAACATTTGTCACAAGCTAGATCATATTTATTTTTGCTGAGCTCATTGTATGTAAGTTCTTAAAGACAAATGTAATTTGGATGTGGTTAATTTGTTGAATTGCCTATATAAAATTTAACAAATCAAGGTGTCATTGCCACTCCAATGGTGTATTTTATTATCTGATTATTCCAAAGTGTATGGCATATAACAAAGATGAAAAGCTCAATTGATATGCATTAAAAATCCCTCCAGGGCAAGTTAGATCCCCAAAAGACCAGCACTAGAGTAATTATATGATGGTGAATTTTAAACTTTCAAGGGATTAATATTACATAATCCCAAGTGTATCCCTTGATTGCTTTTTCTTGTACTTCCACATGAGACTATTTATTGTCAGTATATTTCCTCAAGAGATGCATCCCACCCGCGTGTAGGAATTTTGGTGACAACTCATTAGTTAAATATTTACCATTTGTCACTAATGTATTTTTTCATTTTTGCCGGTGATTTTCTTCCCTGTTTTTTTATGCTAAGGTTCCCTCATGATGTGGTACCTGATCGGAAAACCGTCTTGTAATAGAATTGGATATTGAGTGCTAAGATAAAGAGGTATGATTACTCTCAACTTCAGCCTTAATTCCAATGAAATGCCCTGAATTTCAGGAATTACATTTCCCTTTCAGTGGCCCTAATTATATGTTCCATGATTCTTTTCAAGTAACCATGTTTTTATTTGATTGGGTTTTACCATCTTGTCATTATTTTGAAATTTTCTATACCTTTCACGACAGACTGCCTTTAATCACCTCAAGGCCTACTAGCAGGGAATGTGCAAAAGTTACAATCATAGAGTCAGATCAAGAGCATTGGAAATTGGTGATCTTATCCTTGAGGAAAATCTGAAGAACTAGCAAGACAAAGAGAAAAAGGGAAAGTTTAAACCCAGTTAGCTTGGTCCATTTATCATTACTGCTGCCTATGGATCGGGTACATACCAGTTGGCTACACCTGAAGGTGAAGCGCTTGAAGATCCAATCAATAGCATTCACCTTCACACATTTTATACTTGAGCATTTCAGGGAATCTCTTTTAAAAAGTCCTAAAAAAAAACCAAAAAACCATAAAAAGTCTTGAAAAAATACAAAAAAAAACATAAAAAGTCCTAAAAAAGTACAAAAAAATGATAAAAAGTCCTGCAAAATACAAAAAAAAATCAAAAGAAATAAAAATTTCATTTTTTGGTGAAAACCACTTCGATGACGCCTTAGATAAGTACGATGGTGAAAACTGAGCAATTTACATCATATGCAATGACTTCGCTCCTCCTTTCAGGATACTATTTGATTTTCCATCTCGCATCCATTTTCCTTTTGCATCATAATAACCTTTCCATCCTCACCATGGCTTGTCAATTGTTTCACTTTGCTTGCTCACCTTCACACATTTGTTTCCTTGTATGATAAACTAGTCTTGTCTTCACTGGGGCAATCTCCCTGACTTTAGCAATGAGTTAGGATATTTGGCATCTCATGATCAGAGGAATCATCACTTGTGTCTATCTTCTCACTCACAAACCATAATGAAATTTCACTTGCACCATCAATCGTATCACCTCACCTTCCTCCAAGATAACAACATTCAGTTTGTAGATGGATTATACTTTAGACAAGCATGCAACTTTGGACTTCGACAAAATCATGACAACATGCGACTAAGATTAAGCAAACATAACAATGCCCTATCAATGTATCAAACATATCACTTGTGACAAAGATCATTTTGACATGATGCATAATGCTTGCTTGTTTGCTTTGGATCCTTTGATTGTTTTTTATTTTATCTGACGTGTCTTTTAGCTTTATTGGGATGTCTCTGACTAGAGATTTTATCTCCATGATATCTTTGACTAGAAAGGCGAGGATGGGTCATGTTCACTTGTTTGTTTCTTGTGGATTGTTCCTTAGTAATATGATGACTCGTCTTAGGACATGATTGTCTAAGATCATCGAGGACATATGAGTCTCATGTGAATCAAGGCATTCCTTAACTATCTGATGTGTCTTCCTCCACACAATGGGTATGTTGATTCATTTGGATCTTTCTCACATCCAGACGAGTTCATCCCATTGCCATAATAAGTTCAATGATGATGTAAGCACTTAAAAGCACAAGAAATCTCACCACCTTCATATCCCTTTCTTCTCATCATCACATTTCTCTTCATTTCATTTCTCTCATCCATCGTCTTCCCTTCATTTCATTTCTTTCATCCATTTTCTTCATTTCATCTCCTTTCCCTCACCTTCATATCTCTATTCCATCATTTGTTTCCTTCACCAATTCATTTCATTCATCACTTTACTATATCTTGTATATCTTGTTCATCATATATTTCTTTCATCATCTTCCTATCATTCTCATTTTTCTTCTTCCTCATCTCAAAGATCAATAAGCTGCTTTATCCAATTTATACACACCTCTTAATTTCAATTTCAAATCAATCAACTTGCTTCCTAGCATGTGATCTCATTGCTCCTTAATCAATCAATCAATCATTGTACCAACTTATCTTGCGCTAGCATCAATCTCAATCAGCTTAATCAACTTATCAACTTGGCCATACTGGTCATTTTCATCAATTGCTCAGTTACACTTATCAGTTGTGCTTTTTCATCAAATGTACATCTCATCTTAATCATTCAAACAATATCAATCATCACATCTTTTCCCTGTGATCTATTGAGAGATCAATCTTATCACACTTTGATCGTTCAATCTCTCAAGGGGGCATATCCTATCATCATTATCCTTGCTAGGAGATCCTTGGGGCATATATCAATTAATTAAATTTTCTTTGAAACAACACGACAAGTTGCATTGTCTCAAAGAGGGGTAAAATATAGACACATAAAAATATCATTATTATTAATATTTCTTCTATTAATTTAATGAATATTATGGTATGTTTAATTAATTAATTAATATTTTCTTCTATTAATTCATTCAATCTTTTTAAGTCAACTTAAATCATAAAATTATTTTCATAAATATTCTCCTAAACTCACCCTATTTACATCCTCCCAACCCCATCATTTGCATACACTTGGGAAATGTGGGATAAATGGTCTCTAACTACCTCTAACCAACTCTTGTAATCCCACATTCCTCTCATAACCTTTTCGTCCACATAAGACAACTACAAAAACTTTCCCCCTCTCACATTTAAATGCCTCCTACATCTTGATCTTTGATTCACTCATGCATCTTTGATTTCTGGACTCTTGCACTTTAAATTATCTTGCAGTATCAAAATCTTTTGCATTATTTAGAGTTATTTTGCATCAAATCATGGACATCTTTACATAAGTACAGTGTGGTTCATCTCTTAATTCTCAACTCTTTATAACATTTTGTGCAAAGTGCTTTGAGAGAAAACACACTTTAAACACAAGATTTTATTGATAGGAGGGCAATGGAGAAGGATTTCAGTAAATACAATTGTTTTATTTTTAGTTAATGTATTATTTGCTTTTGAAACTCCATTGTTGTGATGTTGGAATGAAGAGATCTCTAATCTTATTCTCCATTTTCAGTGTCATACAACATTCACACAATGCTTGAGCCTCGTCAAGCGTAGTGGATCATCTTCCTTCCAATGTAAGAGGAGATAGCCCATTTTTCTTAGTTTGTCTATCCAAGCCAGTGAACACTATTTTCTTCATTACACTTTATTTGGCTAGAACATTAAATAATTGAGATGCAATAGTGCATGAACCAAATTATTGAAACTGTGTGCTATGTTTTTTGCAAGGTTTGCAAGAAATATGCACATTGTTAACGTGTAGGCTCTACTTCCGTATTTTGTTGGGAAACCTTCGTACACATTTATTACTCAAAACTGTCTCAGTTGCAGGGATGAATATTTAGCTTGGATCAAGTCACGTTAGTGATATTCTTATTTCCATTTTAAGGAGCGCAAAACTAACCCTTTAGGCCTGACCTTTATTATTTCTTTTAAACTTGTGAAAATGCTACATTATGCCTGGTTTCAAATGTTGAGGCCCAGTTTCTATTTTGATCTAAAAAATGAAGCACTTCAATCATTCTTCTCTTTTTTGGGAACTCCAAAAGAAAAAAAAGCACCCATTGTAACAACATGAGAAATAATAAGTTCTCGATGGAAAAAATTCCTTTCGATGCAACAACTTTCCCATACACGCCATTTTCAAACCGTGCTACTATTGCTAGCTAGGGGGTGTGTTGCATGGTTCTCTGCCCGACCCACATCCTATCGTCATTCTTGTTGAGGCTTCTATGCAACCTCCTTTTTTGAGGGAGGGATTTTTTTGCATGTTGATACTGATGGATTGAGTCTCGCTATTGGTGTGTGCGGCTTTGGGGTTCCTAAGCTTGAAGTTGTTGAGGTGCATGTCTTAGGGTGTGGTACTAGTGGTGTTGCACATGCTCTTGTTGGACATTATTCGGGTAGACCTATCCCTAGGTCTTCTAGTGCTATGGGTGTTGGGGTCCTCCCCCTCTGTCCCCCCGCCCCCACAAAAAATACCTTTTTGTTGTTGATAAACAAAGCTTTGCTCATGTTTCCAAATATGTTGTTGCTCATCCTCCCAAGGGGAAATCTCGTCCTCTTGCTTGTGCCAAGACCTCCCTTGTTATGGTTTGGAGCCATGGACAATGTGGATTTCTACCAACATTACGAGTTGGTGTGTAGACTTGCTAGTCTTTGGGCTTTCTTTTTGGAAGCCACTGGTTTCTGGTAACATTGAGCTTTTCCCTTGTGCTAATGGTTTTTTATAGCTTCTCTTGTTTTTCCTATTGACTCTAATTTGGTGTTGAGAAAGTTGTGGGTTTGGGGTGTGCACTCTCTCCTGGACAAACCTCAACCCTTTTACTGAACCACTTAGTGTGCATCCAGTGTGGGTCGTCTTCCCAATGCCCCCCTTCATTTTTTGGAGTAATCTTATTTTGAGGCCATTGACAAGTCTATCAACTAATTCTTAAAGGTGGATGATACCACTTCCTCCATGGGTCTTTCTACTTTTGCATGCATGTTAGTTGATATTGACATCTCCACACCTCCTCGTGGGCATGTGGTTCTCATGGTTGGGGATGGACCATGAACTTAGTCGTTGGATTATGAGGGCCTCCCATTTCAATGTCGTCAATACTTCTCTACTAGTCACTTAGCCATACATTATTCTCTCTCACGCCACAAAGGCACTACAACTTTGTGGAAGGATACTCATGGTGATCACCTGACTATCCTAGCTTCTGATTCTCCATCTAATGAATCTTCACAGGCATATGATGACTCCTCTCAAAACGATGTTTTGCCTCTTGATGCTAGTTTGGCCTCGTGAAGCCCATGGATCCTAATCAACCTCTTGTTTCTGGTGCACCCCCCTATGGTCATGTCAAACAACGTGCCAAAGACCATGTAGTCTTCATCATTGGTCAAATTATGAAAAGAGACTTGTAAAGATGGTAACTCGACATATATCAACAAAATAGCTTTGGAATCGTAAACTAGGGTATAAGGAGTGTCACATGTTGGAGTATAGACACTCGTGCGATAAGACCACAAGGTGGGGTTCAATTGTATATGTCAGTCATGATGAGCTTCATTGGCCATGCTTTTTAGAATTTTTAGGATAGTTTTATTGGAGGCCTCAACTTGGCCATTACCTTGAGGGTAATAAGGCATGCAAAATCAATGTTCAATATGATTTTTTTCACAAAGTTTATGAACATCCTGATTTTTAAAGGGATGACGCTATCCGTGATGATGGAAAAGTGAACATCATACCAACATATGATATAGTTGAGGATAAATGTAGCAATTTGTTTGTCTGTGACATTTGCTAATAGAATGACTTCAATCCACTTTGTAAAATATTTAGTTGTAGTGATAATGAATTTATGGCCATTGGAAGAAGGCAGATGAATATTACCTACAAGGTTGAGTCCCCACTGATAGAAGGGCTAAGGAGTAGTAAGTGGCTGTAATTCTTGAGTAGGTGCATGTATTAGGTCTCCATGTATCTATCATTGCTTGCATTGGTTAACAAATTGATACACATCTTTTTCCACGGTAGGCCAGTAATAATCAGTGTGCAAAAGTTTCTTAGCTAAGGTAGGACCACTAGAATGTGCTACATATATCCTCATGCACTTCTCGTAAGGAAGTGTCGGTCTCGTCATGCTCAAGGCATCTAAGTACGGTACCATAAGACCCTGGCGATATAAGTTATCAACTAAAATGCCATAGCAAGAAGCTCAACATATAAATATTTTATAGGAGTTATTGGAGAGGTCAAATGGTAAGATATTAAGTGATGCTATCTTTGGATTTGATTGTGTGTGAGATTTTTGCATCAACATTTGTTATCACACTCTGTAATCTATCATCAGGATGAACGAGAGAAATGGTAAGATGTTGTCATGTAGATAAGCATAAATATCCCCATACCACAGTGAATTAGGACTAATGATAAGGAAAATCATCTTGGATTGGGGAAAGTTATAAGCGGGTTTCAAGAGTAGCTCCACCAAGAACTCACAATATGCAACTTTACTTGACATTTCTACAAGTGATATGATAGTGGCCATGGCATCAACTGCTATGTTATTGTCCTTGGGAGTTTGTTCAAAAGTAATGGATATGAAATAAGCTTTAAAGTCATCCACTTTTCTTTTATATGGCATCAATTTTTCATCTTTATTTTATAATCATCATTGACTTGTCTAATCACTAGTTGTGAATCATCAAAAATACATAACTCAAGGATTTTCCATTGCATATCCATACAAAGTCCAGTAATCAATGCTTCATATTCTACAATATTATTGGTACACTAAAAAATGGATCTTGTAAGCTTTTGGTATGTTGTGACAAAGAGAATGCCAACACTAGAACCACTCCGTGTGTAAGAGCCATAAAAATTAAAAGTGCCAAAGGTGTGTAGATTCCACATGGAATATTGATTCATCAGGTAATTCTGTAATAAGTGGATGATTGTCTTCTATAGGAGCATCTACCAATTGATTTTATGTAGCTTGTCCTTTGTTTTCACTTCTTTCTACATATTCGATGTCAAATTCATTGAAGATCATAACCCATTTAGCTAACCTCCCTATGAATGTTGGTTTTTGCAAGAGGTATTTGAGAGGATCAAACTCTGAAACAAGATTTGTTTGGTGTGAGAGCATGTAATGATGCAAATTTTGTGAAGCAAAAAACACGACAAGGCAAGCTTTTTCAATAGGACTATAGTTCAATTCATATCCCTTTAGAGTATGAATGATATGATAGATAGCACACTCTTTTACATATGTGTCATGTTGTGCCAGAAGTGCCCCTAGTGTTGTGGTAGTTGTTGATATGTAAAGGAGTAGGGGCTTATCATCTGTAGGAGGTGCTAAAACTGGTGGTAACATCATCAAGTATTCCTTGATTTGTTGAAAATCTTGTTCACACTTGTCATCTATATGAATGGAACATTTTTACGTAACAAATGTTGAAAGGGATGACAATTATTTGCTAACTCTGCTATAAAGCAGGGAATAGATTATAGTTTTCCTTGGAATGATCTCAACCGATGAATATACTTTGGTGGCGACATTTATAGTACAAATTTAGCTTTATCAAGATCGGCTTCAATTCCTTTAGCATAAATAATGTATCATAGGAGCTTCCCAACGGTTACCCCCAAGACACGTTTTTTTTTGGATTGAGGCATACTTTGTATTGTTCTAGTCATGTGAATATTTTATCCAGTATTTCTAAATGTCCAACTCTTGTATAATATTTTCCTAGAAAACCATCCACATATTCTTCTTGGTAGGTGTGCATCAAGTTATGAAAAATGACATTCATAGCTTGTTGGTAGGTAGATCAAGCATTTTTCAACCCAAAGGGTGTGATGTTCCAACAGATTGTTCCCCAAGGACAAGTGAAGGCTATCTTAACTTGATCTTTAGGAGTAATTTTGATTTGGTTAAACCTAAGAAACCATCCATAAGGGAAAGCAACTCGTGTCCTATTAGATCCACTATTATATCAATATTTGGAAGTGGGAAATCATCTTTGGGACAAATGTTGTTAAGATCTCTAAAATCTATACAAACAAGAACACTGCCATCATGATTTGAAATGGGTACTAGGTTGGAAATCCACTCTCCATAATTGACAGGCCTTATTAATCCAACATCTAGCAACTTTTGTAATTATGTGTTTACCAATAGTGCCACTTGCAGGTGCATTTTTCTCAATTTCTATTTGATAGGTTTTTCCCCCAATGGTAAAGACAAGTGATGCATAACCAAATCAAGATCAAGTCTTGGCATATCTACATAAGACCAAGCCAAATTGACTTGTCTTTCCTTGAAAAATTGTATAAATTCCACTCTTTCTTTTGATGTCAATGATTGAGATAGATGTATAATTTTGGGTTTGTCTTCAGTTCCAAGGTTTGCTGTTACTTTTTTCTCCACCAACATGTATGATTTTTCATGATAACATGGTTGCGAAATGTGTCAAGCCTTCCATCCTCAAGTGCCTCATGGAGGTTTTCATGTTTGGATGTCCTTTATTTTTACTTTTTTGAGTCTAATAGCGGTGCAGGGCAGTTTTCACTAGAAGCCAATTTTATATTTTCTATAATTGTGTGACTGAAAGGCTTGACACCCTCTCCAAAGTAAGTTGCACTACTAAGTTCAATATAAAAGACAACTCTATGGTCCCTGAGGGGAATGCCACTTCATGGTCTGAGAAATTTTACTATGGCTTCATCATTTTGTAAGGTATTCAATTGTGGTGGTCCTTGTTGATCCCAATCAATAAGTTGAGGATGGACATGGGGTAAAGGATCATGATTAGGATCAAGATTACAAATAGGTTCAAGGGTATTACATTCTCAAATTCTTTAATGTCAATGAAATCATTAAGGTCATTGATGGTATGTTCCTCTTCAGTCTGTGTTACATTAGAAGACTCCCCTACCTCATTGGAATTTGTCTTAGTACTTGAGGTCTTACCTTTTGGTGTGTCATGGCCTAAGCCGGGAACTCTACGTCCACTATTAGGTTGTATGGGTTCAAGAATGCCTTCCTTTTGTAAGCCCAGAGGACTGGGACCATCATATCCATACTATTCCATTGTTTTAAGTCCTTTCCCATGCTATTCAACTAGTATGTTAGCCTCTGGTTTTTCAATTTTCTCTTTTTATGTATCCTCATCTTTGTATAATCAACCCAAGAGATCTTCTTCTTCCATTTCATCATAGAGTTCTCCCCATTTTTTGAAGATAGTTTGTGGTGCAGGAGCACCTAGGCTCTCAAAGTACACCCTTGGAATGCCTTGGGGGAACTGAAGAAGGAAAAACTAGACATATTTGTTTTGAGTTCCTTGGGACCCTTTCTTTGTAATAAGGATCAATTTGTAAGACTAGTTGTCACAAGGTGTCATTATAAACCTTGGGGCTCAAACTTAGTCAAAGATCCAAAATTTGTTTTTTACGTTAGTTTTGTGTTTCTGGGATGGTTTTGGGTATTCCCAATCCATCTAGGGTCCTAGTAGGTCCTACAGAGCAAGGTTGAACAACTTTGCAACAAAAGTTGTCAAAGTTGCTCGACAAGTTTTTCAACTTTGTGAGCAACTTTGTCATAACTACCCCCCAACGGCTCCAAGCTTTGAAATTTGGTCGTTGACATTGGTTTAGGGGTGTATATAACAGATAATGTCAAACATGAAAGGTTGATCATGTAATCATCAATTTGGTGGCAAGATTGAATAAATAAAACTCTACTTTTCTGGTAATTCTCTATTGTTCCATACAGTACGATCACTTTGTGATTGAATGTTGTTGAGCTTGTTGTTTTTATGGTGCTCATTTAACCACGAGCACTAATTTTCCCTTCCAACTATAGACAATTCACAATTGTCTCTCCCGAGCACTTTTATCCCTCAATCTACAATTGTTATACTATTTTTATTTTTCCATATACCAATAAGAGATTGCACATCTCTTTTTATATAAGGATAATACCCTTTCACCAAGGGATGCGTCTTATCAAGACATATAGTTGACCTAGTATAATATAATATAATTATATTATCTCATAATAATAACTATTATCTAATATAATTATATTATCACATAATAATATAATTATATTATCTCACAACACTAATAATAAAGATAATCACAACCTTTGTAATATATATGTCGACCTATGGATTTTGACCAAGGCTACAATAAAATCAACACTCCCTCTTAGCTAGAGAGGAATCCTACTCAACATCAAAGTCATATAGTAATAACCACCATAGCTACTCGCAGAGGGTGTGTCCATCATGGCTACTCCCATGAATGACACAAGTACTCATCACATAATCACTTAATGTGATATTATCATCTTATCATGACATTCATGTCTCAAGTGATGCAATGCATCACTTGAGACCATGTTAATTGTCTTACCATCAAACAGTCCTCCCGATGATATAAATCAACACTCCCAATTAGCCAGGGAGGAATCCTTCTTAACATTTACAAGTTACATTATCTTATTATGATGATTGACCACAACAACTACATGCATATGTGGAAAGGAAAGATATCACCTCTCTATGATATCAACCATCATGTCTTATCCATAGATATCAACTAATGTGATATTCGCCATTACCAGATTGTATGGCATGTTCACGGATATCATGTTTGGAGATATCCACCATAATGATATCATCTCATGATATCAGGAGTAATGGCCTACAAATATCAAGTCTTGTGATATTTCCCAAGTACTTAGAGTAATGGCCTATGAATATCAAGTCTCATGATATTCACCAAGTACTCATGATGTCCATAAGGTATGTGCACAAGTATCACCCATGTGATACTTACCATAGGGACATTATAATCATGGTTTGTTCACAAATATTAATCCACCATGGTATATCTATACAATACAATTTGTAGATATCTATGTGACGATATCTATCTCTAAGTAGATATTGATTTACAAGATATGATCTATCATGATCTACTTAGATATCAACCATATGATATCCATCATGATAGAAGATCAAGTTATTGTAAGATCATCACCTTGCAATAGCTGCCCGAAGTACAAGTGATAATCATTTAGAAGTCACCACTTCTTCACGATGTACATAGAGCCCATAAAGTCATGAAAGTCATACACATGACATCCACCTTGACTCATCTTAAGGGGGTGGATCCACCATGGCTCATCCCAGAGGGTGGAAACAAGGATTTTCACCTCAGACATATCTCTTATTTAAAGAGAAGAATGCAAATAATTTATCACTGATGCTAAAAACTCCTTTTCAACTAAGGCTTCATTCTCCAACGTATCAAGATTATCTCGAAAGTACACAAACTTCTCTCTAGCAAGAGACTTGGTGAGAATATTGGATGTCTATTCTACAGTGATAATGTACTTGAACCGAATACTAGAGAAACCATCTCGACATAGTCTACTCCCTTTGAATCAAGATCCTTGGATGTCCACTGATGCAGATCCTTTAGTTGCTCCCTCTGTCACAAAAGTATACCCTGTTCACATACTCCAATCATGGAAGATATCTTGCTCCAAGAGACTCTCATCATCTGGCACATTATTTATTTTTTTAGTGATCACAACATTGTTTGCAAGAGCAATTTCCCGTAGAAAAATGTACTTGTCTAATTCCATAGTAACATGAGTGAATGTAATAAACTGTGGATTTATCCCCAGGCTTGCCAACACCAGACATTCATGATAGTGTGGCTCCCTTCTGAACCTCCAAGTACATGCATCAACCTCCTAATCGCCTTATTCAAGGTTGCCTTCGATATATTTTTTAGACTCCCTCTGAATCTAATATCAATCTTCAACTCAGTCCCATAACTACAAACATAAAGTTCTTTCTCCCTTGAATGCAATCTCATATGCTTCTTGATCCGTCCTGAAAGCATTTCAAAGAGATTAAAAATAGTTCATAAAACCAAACTATCCCAAAGGGAAATACCAATGATAGAAGCATACAAGATTTACTATCCCAATGTTATAGCATGAATTAATACTATAAAAATTCATGTGCATTAATCAAGTATGGAATAATTATCTTCTATTTGATAGATTTGAAAACCTTAGTCTACTTCCAATATGGGAGGGACATGATATGAGCTATCAGGGTGAGCTTTCAGCTCTGGCCAACAATCACATCACTATCCTAATCAAAGTCATTTCCATCTATGATCCAATAGTGGTTGAACCACATTATCCACACCTTGTTGAGCAATCAACTATTTTATTTTGATAGGATTGAAAAATACTTTTCTCTCGAAGGCATTCCACATCTATGGATACTCATCCAAGAGAAACTATTATCAAATCCTACCTATTGTATCATCACAAGCTTTTACAGAAGTTACCACACTCTGTATGTAGTTACTCTATATCTTGCAATCGCTTTTGGGAATGTATTGCATCAGCGCCTCAAGTGCAAGTGATGGTTGTATGTAGTCTTAGGCTATGAAAAAAATCAATGCATAATCATATACATAACTGCTGGACAATCCAAAAATGCCAAGGTTTGATCTTGGGCCATGTATACACTTAGATATGTTGATTATCCTGCAACTTGCTGCAACTAATTCATACCACCAATTGACTGGGCGAGAATTATGAATCTTGCAAAATTCTAAGGGTGTTCACAAACTATGGGAGTCTGATATAATTATGCAATGTTCACTCAAATCCCTCATTGTAGATGTCGAGTAATGTTACCACTAACTGGTTACGAAACTCCAAAAGAATTTCCAACAATGAAATATTGCTTGGAGCAGCTTGCCATCTGTCTAAACCCGTCCACGGTATGCCAATATCTATTCTTGAATTCACCTAGAAACCCAGAATGAAGTTAAATGTTGGTCTTTGATACTCTATTACATCAAACAAGAGCTATACACATGAACTAAGCTCTCACAAACTTTGACTAACAATGTTGGTGCCATAGGAATGAATTTGCGACTCATACTTCGAGCATGCTCAGGCAAAGACTTGTATTGTGCTATTGCCACAATATTTAGTCTTAACCATAACCATCCATGGTGACACCTCCAAGGTAATCTCTAATAAGGGAAGATCGATCTCCTTTGTAAATCTTTCATTGGAAGGAAAGATCATGAAAAATTATGAACAACTTATGATATTAAAATCAGATTTTGACTGTGATTATCATAAGAAAGTTGAGATTATTCTCTGAACTCAAACTCATCTTTTCCTCACCTTCATTTTATATCTTTAAATTATCCAAAGACACTTTCCTTCAAATGAAGTCATCAATTTTTAGAATGGATTGCACCTCCTTATTATAAAACTTGTTTTATTTATTTATTACATAATTAAATAGATGCTCTTTTATTTGTCATTTCTACTAAACCCCTTTTTCTTTTAAGCATTTTATTGATTAAATTTCTTCCTTTTATAAACACTTATCACCATCATGTCTTCATACATATCACACATGACTTCAACCATGTTGTTGTCGTCCATCATTCACAATTAAAATTCTTTCTCAATCTGATGTCGGTCAACATACTATTCAATCTATATTACAACTACAAAAACTTTCCCCCTCTCACATTTAAAGGCATCCCACATCTTTGATCTTTGATTCACTCATGCATCTTTGATTTCTGGACTCTTGCATTTTTAATCATCTTGCAGTATCAATATCTTTTTGCATTATTTAGAGTTATTTTGCATCAAATCATGGACATCTTTACATAAGTGCAATTTGGTTCATCTCTTAAATCCTCAACTCTTTATAACCTTTTATGCAAAGTGCTTTGAGAGAAAACACACTTTAAACACAAGATTTTGTTGATAGGAGGGCAATGGAGAAGGATTTCAGTTAATACAATTGTTTCATTTTTAGTTGATATATTATTTTCTTTTGTAGTTGATATGTTATTTTCTTTTGAAACTCCATTGTTGTGATGTTGGAGTGAATATATCTCTAATCTTATTCTCCATTTTCACTGTCATACAACATTCACAATGTGCTTGAGCCTCGTCAAGCACAGTGGATCATCTTCCTTCCAATGCAAGAGGAGATAGCCCATTTTTCTTAGTTTTTCTATGCAAGCTAGTGAACACTATTTTCTTCATTACACTTTATTTAGTTAGAACATTGAATAATTGAGATGCAATAGTGCATGAACCAAATTATTGAAACTGTGTGCTATGTTTTCGCAAGGTTTGCAAGAAATATGCACATTGTTAATGTGTAGGCTCTACTTCCATGTTTTGTTGGGAAACCTTCATACACATTTATTACTCAAAATTGTCTCAGTTGCAGGGATGAATATTTAGCTTGGATCAAGTCACGTTAGTGATATTCTTATTTCCATTTTAAGGAGTGCAAAAACTAACCCTTTAGGCCTGACCTTTATTATTTCCTTTAAACTTGTGAAAAGGTTACATTATGCCTGGTTTCAAATGTTGAGGCCTAGTTTCTATTTTGATCCCAAAAATGAAGCACTTCAATCATTCTTCTCTTTTTGGGAACTCCAAAAGAAAAAAGCACCCATTGTAACAACATGGCAAATAATAAGTTTTCAATATAAAAAAACTCCTCTCGATGCAATGACTCTCCCATACACGCCATTTTCAAACCGTGCTACTATTGCTAGCTAGGGGGGTGTGTTGTATGGTTCTCTACCTAGCACACATCCTATCTTCATTCTTGTTGAGGTTTCTGTGCAACCTCCTTTTTTGAGGGAGGGATCTTTTTTGCATGACGTTGATACTGATGGATTGAGTCCCGTTGTTGGTGTGTGTGGCTTTGGGGTTCCTAAGCTTGCAGTTGTTGAGGTGCATGTCTTAGGGTGTGGTACTAGTGGTGTTGCAGATTATCTTGTTCGACACTATTCTTGTAGACCTATCCCTAGGTCTTCTAGTGCTATGAATGTTGGGGTCCTCCCCCTCTGTCCCCCCGCCCCCACAAAAAAACCTTTTTGTTGTTGATGAATGAAGCTTTTCTCATGTTTCCAAATATGTTGTTTCTCATCCTCCCAAGGGGAAATCTTGTCCTCTTGCTTGTGCCAAGACCTCCCATGTTATGGTTTGTATCCATGGACAATGTGGATTTCTACCAACATTATGAGTTGGTGTGTAGACTTGCTAGTCTTTGGGATTCCTTTTTGGAAGCCATTGGTTTCTAGTAACATTGAGCTTTTCCCTTGTGCTAATGGTTTTTTATTGCTTCTCTTGTTTTTCCTATTGACCGTGATTTGGTGTTGAGAAAGTTGTGGGTTTGGGATGTGCACTCTCTCCTGGCCAAACCTCAACCCTGTTACTGAACCACTTAGTGCGCATCCAGTGTGGGTCATCTTCCCAATCCCCCCCCTTCATTTTTTGGAGAAATATTATTTTGAGGCCATTGACAAGTCTATCAACTACTTCTTAAAGGTGGATGATACCACTTCCTCCATGGGCCTGTCTTTCTACTTTTGCATGCATGTTAGTTGACATTGACATCTCCATACCTCCTCATGGGCATGTGCTTTTGATGGTTTGGGATGATCCATGAACTCGGTCATTGGATTCTGAGGGTCTCCCATTTCAATTTTGTCAATGCTTCTCGACTAGTCACTTAGCCATGAATTATTCTCTCTCACACCACAAAGGCACTGCCACTTTGTGGAAGGATGCTCATGGTGATCACCTGACTATCCTAGCTTATGATTCTTCCTCTAATGACTCTTCACAGGCATATGATGACTCCTCTCAAAGTGATGTCTTGCCTCCTGATGCTAGTTTGGCCTCATCAAGCCCCATGGATCCTACTCCACCTCTTGTTTCTGGTGCGCCACCTATGGTCATGTCAAGTAGATTGTGAGAGACCATGTAGTCTTCATCACTGATCAAATTATGAAAAAAGACATGTAAAGATGGTAACTTCACCTCAATCAAAAGAATAGCTTTGCAATCATAAACTAGGGTATAAGGAGTGACACATGTTGGAGTATAGACACTCGTGCGATAAGAACAGAAGGCAGGGTTCAATTGTATATGCCAGTCATGACCAGCTTCATTGGCCATCTTTTTTAGAATTTTTAGGATAGTTTTATTGGAGGCCTTAACTTGGCCATTACCTTGAGGGTAATAAGGCATACAAAATCAATGTTCAATATGATTTTTTTTCACAAAGTTCACGAACATCCTCATTATTAAAGGGATGACGCTATCCCTGATGATGGAAAAGTGAACATCATACCAACATATGATATAGTTGAGGATAAATGTAGCAATTTGTTTGTCTGTGGAATTTTCTAATAGAATGACTTCAATCCACTTTGTAAAATATTTAGTTGTAGTGATAATGAATTTATGGCCATTGGAAGAAGGCAGATGAATATTGCCTACAAGTTTGAGTCCCCACTGATAAAAAGGCTAAGGAGTAGTAAGTGGCTATAATTCTTGAGCAGGTGCATGTATTAGGTCTCCATGTATCTGACATTAATTGCATTAATTAACATATTGATACACACCCCTTTCCATGGTAGGCCAGTAACAATCAGTGTATAAAAGTTTCTTAGCTAAGGTAGGACCACTAGAATTTGCTACATATATCCTCATGCACTTCTCGTAAGGAAGTGTCGGTCTTGTCATGCTCAAGGTATCTAAGTAAGGTACCATCAAGACGCCGACGATATAATTTATCAACTAAAATGGCATAGCAAGAAGATCAACATATAAAGGTTTTATAGGAGTTATTGGAGAGGTCAAATGGTAAGATATTAAGTGATGTTATCTTTGTATTTGATTGTGTGTGATATTTTTGCATCAAAATTTGTTATCACACTCTGTAATCTATCATCGAGATGAAAGAGAGAAATGGTCATATATTGTCACGTAGATAAGCATAGATATCCCCATACCACAGTGAATTAGGACCAACGATAAGGAAAATCATCTTGGATTGGGGAAAGTTATAAGCGGGTTTCAAGAGTAGCTCCACCAAGAACTCACAACATGCAGCGTTACTTGACATTTCTACAAGTGATATGATAGTGGCCATGGCATCAACTGCTATGTTATTGTCCTTGGGAATTTTTTCAAAAGTAATGGATATGAAATAAGCTTTAAAGCCATCCACTATTATTTTATATCGAATCAATTTTTTATCTTTTATTTTATAATCATCATTGAATTGTCTAATCACTAGTTGTGAATCATCGAAAACACATAACTTAAGGATTTTCCATTGTATATCCATACAAAGTCCAGTAATCAATGGTTCATATTCTACAATATTATTGGTACACTAAAAAATGGATCTTGTAAGCTTTTGGTATGTTGTGACAAAGAGAATGCCAACACTAGAAACACTCCGTGTGTAAGAGCCATAAAAATTATAAAGTCCAAAGGTGTGTAGATTCCACATGGAATATTGATTCATCAGGTAATTATGTAATAAGTGGATGATCGTCTTCTATAGGAGCATCTACCAATTGATTTTCTATAACTTGTCCTTTGATTTCCTTTCTTTCTACATATTCGATGTCAAATTCATTGAAGATCATAACCCATTTAGTTAACCGCCCTATGAGTGTTGGTTTTTGCAAGAGGTATTTGAGAGGATCAAACTTTGAAACAAGATTTGTTTGGTGTGAGCATTTAATGATGCAAATTTTGTGAAGAAAAAAACCTGACAAGGCAAGCTTTTTCAATGTGACTATAGTTCAATTCATATCCCTTTAGAGTACGAATGATATAATAGATAGCGCACTCTTTTACATATGTGTGATGTTGTGACAAAAGTGCCCCCAATGTTGTGGTAGTTGCTGATATGTAAAGGAGTAGGGGCTTATCATCTGTAGGAGGTGCTAAAACTGGTGGTAACATCATCAAGTATTCCTTGATTCGTTGAAAATCTTGTTCACACTTGTCATCCTATATTAATAGAATATTTTTACGTAAAAAATGTTGAAAGGGATGACATTTATCTGCTAATTGTGCTATAAAGTGGAAAATAGATTATAGCTTTCCTTGGAATGATCTCAACCGATGAATATTCTTTGGTGGCAACATTTATAGTACAACTTTAACTTTAGCAAGATTCGCTTCAATTATTTTATCGTAAATAATGTATTCTAGGAGCTTCCCAACGGTTACCCCCAAGACATGTTTTTTTTTTTGGATTGAGGCATACTTTGTATTGTTCTAGTCATGTGAATATTTTATCCAGTATTTCTAAATGCCTAACTCTTGTATAATATTTTCCTAGAAAACCATCCACATATTCTTCTAGGTAGGTGTGCATCAAGTTATTAAAAATTATAGTCATAGCTTGTTGGTAGGTAGCTCAAGCATTTTTCAACCCAAAGGCTATGATTTTCCAAAAGAAAGTTCCCCAAGGACAAGTGAAGGCTATCTTGAATTGATCTTTAGGAGTAATTTTGATTTGGTTAAACCTAAGAAACCATCCATAAGGGAAAGCATCTCATGTCCTTCTATTAGATCCACTATTATATCAATACTTGGAAGTGGGAAATCATCTTTGGGAAATTTTTTGTTAAGATCTCTAAAATCTATACAAATACGAACACTGCCATCAGGATTTGAGATGGGTACTAGGTTGGAAATCCACTCTCCATAATTGATAGGCCTTATAAATCCAACATCTAGTAGCTTTTGTAATTCTATGTTTACCAATAGTGCCACTTGCAAGTGCATTTTTCTCAATTTCTATTTGATAGGTTTTTCCCCCAATGGTAAAGACAAGTGATGCATAACCAAATCAAGAACAAGTCTTGGCATATCTACATAAGACCAAACCAAATTGACTTGTCTTTCCTTGAAAACTTGTATAAATTCCTCTCTTTCTTCAAATGTCAATGGTTGAGCTAGATGTATAATTATGGTTTTATCTTCAGTTCCAAGGTAATTTTCTCTTTTAATGTATCCTCATCTTTGTATAACCAACCCAAGAGATCTTCTTCTTCCATTTCATCATAGAGTTATCCCTATTTTTTGAAGATAGTTTGTGGTGCAGGAGCACCTTGGCTCTCAAAGTACACCATTGGAATGCCTTGGAGATGCTGAAGAAGGAAAGACTAGACATAGTTGTTTTGAGGTCCTTGGGACCCTTGCTTTGTAATAAGGATCACTTTGTAAGACTAGTTGCCACAAGGTGTCATTATAAACCTTGGGGGTCAAACTTAGTCAAAGATCCAAAATATATTGTTTAGGTTTTTTTTCTAGGATGGTTTTGGGTATGCCCAATCCATCTAGGGTCCTAATAGGTCCTAGGGAGCACGGTTGAACAACTTTTGCATCTTTGAGAGAAAAAATTTTATAACTACCCCCAACGGGTCCAAGATTTGAAATTAGGTTGTGGATGTTGGTTTAGGGGTGTATATAGAAGATAATTTCAAACATGAAATGTTGTTCTTGTAATCAACAATTTGGTGGCAAGATTGAATGAATAAAACTCTATTTTTTAAGAAATTCTATGTTTTTCTGTACAATACGATCACTCTATGATTGAATGTTCCCAAAATCCTTCATGTTTTTTTATTATAAGGTGTCTAGTCTCTAATGTAATTGGTTTGAGTGGATTTGGTGGAAGTTGAAAGGAGAAATACTTGGTTCAATCAAGATTGGTCTGTAAACCCTGTTCCATTAGGGTATTGCAAAGATGTACCCCTAACTTTCCAATCCACTGTGGGATTCTCATGGAACTTGGTAAAATGTAAGTAGGGGTAGTGTATTTTATTATTCTAGAAGGGCAGATCAGGAGGATCCCGTTTGGCCACTTTTCCACCAAGCCCTTGGTCGAGCATCTTTATGTGCTCGGTGACAGTCAATTGCAAATTGGTGCACACTAACCTTTAGGGAGTGGATAGGATTAATTTTATGTTGTATTGGGGGATCTTGGGGATGTAAAGACTTGTTCCAAGTGTTGTTTTGAGTTGTTCAATCCATTCTTGTAGACTTCATTGCAAACCATGCATAATCAACCCTATTAGCCCTCAACACTTTGTGAAAAATTTGTGGTGTAGTGAAAGGGTTGGAGTCTAAGGCTTTGGTTTTGGTTTTGGTCACATCTTCCAAAAGGGTCCTTAAAACTATAATTTTTTTGGTAGGCTCTTTGGGAGAAATAAAAGTAATCTTAGAAAAAACTCATGCATAGGGCTACTAGGAAGCCTGACCAACTAGGCCCAGTGGAGTAGTCTGATTCTTGTGATCAATAGAACTTTGTATAAGTCTACTGTGGATCCTAACTTGGTTATTTAGAGTAAGTAGAATCCCGATCCACTCCCTATGGTGGTGTTTGAAGAAATAGTGCACTGGTGTGTATTGGACGGAAGAACTTTGAGAAGGATGGAAGTTTGGACTTAGTGACACAGTAGTATAGCGTGATCAAGATATTCAGATCATACCTTAGTCTACATAAAAGGAGTTTTCAAACACTAGGAAGGATTGTGGTGTTTTCCCTGAGATGGAATTTGAAGTTGAGAACCCAAATGATAGTCACATTGGGGTGTAGGCTAAGTTAATATTCAAAATTATGGTTGGGATTATTTATCAACCTTACCCTACCGACCTCTGCATTAGTTTGTTTGCAGACCATAGTATTGGTATCTGATGTTGTTTTAGTAATTTATGTTTTTTCATAAGACTAGGGAGAAAAATGTAACTTTCCAATGTAAAGTGCATGACTCATGAAATAATCTCACACTCCTTGTTCTTTCACTTTTAGCTTGACTTCAATCTCATTAGATTTAGAAGTGGATGCTTTTGGTGATGTTGGATCAACATACACTTGAGATGAAGGTGCTTCACAATTTCTTGGGATTACCAAGTTACTATCAACCAAACAAGCTCCACATTGTCATCTCTCAACTATGTTGATTTGTATCTTTTGGTATGGTTATATCAACACCATTATGTGGGAATTTGATACATTGATGGTATGTAGAGGGAACTACTTGCATTGTATGAATCAATAGTCTTCCAAGGAGTATATTATAATTTAAAGGGAGCTCTAAAACTTGCCAAACCACATCCTTCACCATAGGTCGAACTCTAATGGGTAATGTAATTGACCTTTAGATGAGTGTTCTTCTTCATTATATGCTTTTCTGGTGATTTTCTTTTTCAAATCTACTGCATTCTCAAAAAAATCCCTAATTCTATGATCACTTTCAAGGTACAAATATTGATACCTTCTCCTTCGTTTATCAAGGCTCGTTTGATCTTTAGCTTTATGAATAAAATCTTTAATGTGTAAAGGTGTGCTATGGGGTTGTTGCATGGATGATTCATTGTGTTATGTTAAAGTGAGGGTATAAGGGGAAGTGATATGTCCCACCATTGCTTGTAATTGATCCACATGCAAGTTAGTAGGTACAATAATAGTGGTAAGCACTTTTTCAAGGATAGCTTTATGTTTTAGAGATAGGCGTAAAAGCTCAAGTATAGAAATTTGCACACGTGTCTTCCCTAAATTCTTTATAAGGTTGTATTGTGAAGTTGGGGTAACGGGTTTAGAGCTAGGACCATGAAAGGTAAATGTGCCTCTAGGTGTAGTTAGATTGTATTCAGGTTATATACCTTTTATTATAAAAGTATTCATGTGATTATTGACTTCACTAATATGGTTTATACAATAGTATTATTGAGCATTGGTATAATTTAAACCATCACTAGATTTAGTGGCTTTTCCTTTATCATTTTTTGTTCTTAGGAAATGGATGTTTGAACACCCCATGATCAGAGTTACTAAAAAGGAGTGTGTCCATTGACTGCTATCTTATCGTCATCAATAAGATCTTGTAATATTTTGAAGTCAATTGAAACCATTAGTGTTATGAAATTTGTGTTGATGGTATTCACAAAAATGATCTTCGTTCCACCATGGGGGTTTAACTTCTGGATTGTATTCTCTTATTTCTGGCAATGTTATGAGGTCATTTTCAAGCATTTCCTTCAATGTGGACTCAATTGATTGTCTCATTGGTTTAAAATTATATCTAGGAAAACTCTTTTGAGGTGTTTTTCCTTTACCTAAAGATGATCCTTTAATATTGTAAATGGGTTGTGAAGTTTTAGTCATTTTTGCATCAACATCTCCATCGGTGACCACATTATTTTTTCTAGCCCAAAAGGGGGTCTTCTTGTTGTTTGAACTAGAACATGTCTTATAATCTTTATCATTGTTTATCTTGATAGTTTCATCATAAATAAGGGCTTGCTCAATTATGGATCTCATAACTACTACTTTCTCAAAGTCATCTAAATACTTAAGAAAATTTTCTTTTTCCATCTCTCTGGTTAGATTGCGCCAAACCAATCAATTCTTTGTCTGGAATGTTGTAAGGTTTTATTTTAGTCAAATGTTTCAATCTTTGTAAAAATGACATAAAGGGTTCTTCTTTTTTTTGTTTGGTATTGAATAAGTCACTCATATTGGTTTCACGTTCACAATTGTAGGTGTAATGAGCAACTAACTTGTCATCCAATTCTTGAAATGATTTGATAGTAGGAGTTAGTCGTGAAAACCATTCCATGGCACTTCCTCCAAGATTGTACTGGAAAGTCTAATCATATATGTTTCCTCATGTGCAAATTCTAAAGTAGCAATGCAAAATTGTCTTAAGTGATCCTTAGGGTCTCCTTTTCCATTGTATTTATCAAGTTTTGATAATTCCAAAATTATTAGGAAAATGTAGCATTGGTATACTCATACCAGAAGGATCGGGACAAATATCCTTAAGAGATTTTTTTTGAGATGATGTCTTATTACTCTTGAGGTTGTGATGCAAGTTAGGATGATGATGGGGCCTAGGCCACACCCAAAACTAACCAACCTTGCCAACAATGTGGTAACAATAGAGTGACAGAAGAAAATACAGTGATCCTTTATATTAACTTGGTTAAAATAATTACTTTTCAGGTTGTAAGGCCTTCCCGATTTTGGCCATATATTCAATGAATTCCAATAAGATCTTCATACAACAGAGATCACAGACCTTCGATCTCAATATCTAAACATTTGCCTCCGTGCTCTAAGATTCATGCCTAAACTAAGAACATACAACCAAATATATACAAGAGCCCAACAAGGAAGTCAGCGCTCAAATCCATAAGAGAGACCCAGATTTAGGTCCACACAAATCCCAAATCAACTCAGCAATGGAAATTAAATGAAGAAGTTGGCCAATGATCCAACTCCCAAAATAAATGTCTCGGGTAGATGGTTATCAAAAATTAGCAACGCATCGGTAAAGCATAACCGAGCATCAGAGAACCCATCGGTAAAGACATCACCAAAACCCGTCGGTAAAGCATGACCAAGCAACAGGAAATAAACATACCCGAGCAACAGAACCCAAGCAACAGAGACAAGCATGCCCGAGCAGCAGAACTTGAGCGACGGAGAACAAACTAAAGAACTAAAGGAAACATCTTTTTGGTTGAGAAGGATTGCCAATGACCCAAGATGATCCTGCATCAGACACCTAGGGTAAATAGAAATGATTCCCCGAATCATGTATCAGGTCCAACCTGAAATGAATCTAACTTAGATTGAGAAATCCAAGATGAGTCCTCAATTGGCTTGTTCTTCCACTTTACCAGATACTCCATGTATTCTTTACCTTTTGTGCTTCTGCCAATTCTCTGTTTCAAAATATTCTCAACTTCTTATATCTGCTTCAGATTAGGATAATCACTTGGTACTACCATTTCTTCATCAGGTTCATGATATTAATACAAGTCTTAAATATTGAATATAGGTGATATATCCATGTCATCAGGTAATTCAACTTCATAAGCATTTCCATTGTCAAATCTTCTCAGTATTTTGCAAGGACCAAATTTCTTCATCTTCAGTTTACCATATGTCCCAATAGGAAATCTTCCTTTCTTCATATGAACCATCACAACATCATCAACTTCAAATGTTTTATGTCTTCTTGATTTATCTGCACTGTCTTTGTATTTTTGATTACTTTTCTCTAGCTTTTGTTTCACATCTTCATGCAATGTCTTCATGAACTCAGCAAATTCTTCTGCTTCAACACTTCTTTTCTCTTCACCAACAATATCTCTCAAATCTGATATACCTCTCGGTTGTGTGCCATGGACAATCTCAAAAGGTGTCTTTCCAGTACTTCTATTCACTGAATTGTTGTATGCAAACTCTGCTTGTGCCAACATCAAATCCCAATTGCCTGGTGTGTCTTCAACTATGCATCTGAGCAAATTACCCAAACTTTGGTTTACAACCTCTGTTTGTCCATCAGTCTATGGATGAAATGTAGAACTAAACTTCAACTCAGTATCCAAATTTTTCCAAAGTGTTCTCCAAAAATAGCTAACAAACTTGTTGTCTCGATCAGAGATGATACTCTTCGGTAATCCATGCAATTTGACAGTTTCCTTAAAGAAAAGATCTGCTATGTGTACTGCATATGATGTTTTCTTACATGGTATAAAATATGTCATTTTAGAAAATCTATCCACAACAATGAATATGGAATTATTACATCTTGTTGTCCTAGGTAAGCCAAGAACAAAATCCATCTTGATATCACTCCAAGGTTTCTCAGGAACAGTAATAGGTGTATACAAACCCGTGTTCTGACTCACTCCTTTTGCAACTTGATAGACTCCACAACTTCTTACAAATTTCTGAACATCCTTATACAACTAAGGCCAAAAATACCTCTCCTTCAGCAAACTCAATGTTTTTTCAATACCAAAGTGTCCAGCCAATCCACTGTTATGTTTCTCCTTTATCAAATTAGTTCTCATTGAACCTCTCGGTATGCACAACTAAATACCTTTGAACAACATATCTTCCTGAATGAAATAATCTTCATACTTACTTGAATGATTTGAATTAGGTTATCTACACACTCTCCATTGCTCTGAAAAATCATGATCATTTTTATACAAATTCTTCATGTCATCAAAACCAAGAACTTCAATTCTAATTTTAGTCAACAAAGATCTTCTTCTACTCAATGCATCTATAACTCTGTTAGAAACTCCACTCTTAGACTTAATCACAAATGTAAATCTCTACAAATACTCAACCCATTTCATATGTCTCTGATTCAACTTATTCTGACTACCCAAATCTGTAAAGCCTTATGATCAATATACAATACAAATTCATTTGGCATTAAGTAATGTCTCCATTTCTTCATAGCTTTCACAATAGCATAGAACTCTTGATCATATACAAAATTTTTCCTCTTTGCATCATTCAACTTATCACTAAAGAAAGCAACAGGTTTACCTTCTTGAGTTAACATAGCTCCAATTGCACTTCCACTTGCATCACATGCAACTTGAAATACCTTATTGAAATCGGGTAATTCTAACACAAGTAATTCAACAACCTTCAACTTCAAAGCTTCAAAACTCTTATCAACTCCATGTGTCCATTTGAATTCTCTTTTGTCTCCTCTCATTGTCTCAGTCATGGCATTAAAAATAGAACTCAAATTTATGATAAACTTCCTGTAAAAACTTGCCAATCCATGAAATGATCTTACCTTAGTGATATTTCAGGTGTAGGCCAACTCAATATAGCTTCAACCTTCTCTGGATCCATCTTCAAACCATCAGCTGAAATCACAAAACCCAAATACACAAGCTCTTCTTTCATGAAGGAACACTTTTTCAGATTTATCAGTAACTCTTCCTCTTTCAATCTCTGCAACACTTGTCTTGTATGCATCAAATTCTCTTCTCTAGTCTTACTAAATATCAGAATATCATCCAAGTATACAATCACACACTTATTCAAGAATTTCTTCAGAACTTCATTCATTAACCTCATAAATGTACTCGGTGCATTAGTTAAAGAAAAAGGCATAACCAACCACTCATACAAACCTTCCTTTGTTTTGAAAGTAGTCTTCCATTCATCTCCTTCTCTGATTCTAATATGATGATATCCACTTTTCAAATCAATTTTGGTAAAATATCTTGCTCCACTCAAACAATCCATTATGTCATCCATTCTCGGTATAGGAAACCTATACTTCACTGTAATCTTATTAATGGCTCTGGAATCAGTGCACATTCGCCATTCTCCATTCTTCTTAGGTTCTAGTACAACAGGTACTTCACATGGACTCAAAATTTGTTAGATCAAGCCTTTGTTCAACAATTCATGAACTTGTCAGTTAAGTTCTTCATTTTCAGTAGGTGTTAACCAATGTGGTGCTTTGTCTGGAAAACTAGCTCCAAGAATCAAATCCATACAATGACTGATGTCTCTCATTGGTGGCAAACCATCAGGTACATTATCTAAAATTATCTCCTTGTATTCAGTGAGAAACTTTCCAACTTCTGTAGGAATTTCATCTTTTGTATTCTTACCTGATTTGTTAGGAATCAAAGCATAACAAATATCATTTCTTTTCAAATCCTTAACAAACTGTCTACCTTCCATCAAGCAAACTTTCACAGATGTACATATCTCACCATTAGGTTCTTCAACCGAAGGTAAAAAAAATTGCTTCTTACCATCAACCCAAATAGAATATCTATTCAATCTTCCATCATGTATAGCATGTCTATCATATTGCCAAGGTCTACCCAACAAAATATGACAACAATCCATAGGCACAATATCACATAACACCTTATCATAGTATTTTCCAATTTTCAGATTCACAAAGCATTGTTCACTCACCATTAATGTATGATCATCCTTGATACATGAGATCTGATAGGTTTTAGGATGTTTCATCCTTTCCAACTGCAAATTTGCAACCATTTCCTCAAATGCCAGATTCTCCGAGCTTCTACTGTCAACAATCACCTTCCAAACTTTGCTTGCAACTCTACATCTGGTCTTGAACAAAATTTTCCTGATCAGATCTTGCTTATCCTTCTCACTCCATAGTATCCTTCAGATCATAAAATTTCCTTCCTTCTCAGCTTCATTTGGTGACTCCTCTTGTACCAATGCATTTCTGCTACAACTGCCTTTCTTGTTTTCATGTGTACATTCAAAAGATTTATGTCCTTCTTCACCACAATTGTAACAAGTAACTTGGAATCTTTTTCTGCTATAACCACCTCTGGAATAATTACCTCTTCCTTGGTATGAATTTCCACCTTTCCATTCAGTCTTTCCTTTGTCTTGAGATATGTCTGAAACTGACTTATCTGGTTCAGATCTACTGTTCTCACCATGAGATCCACCTCTTCCTCTAGGAAATCTACCACCTCTACCTCTTTGTCTTTGTTCATATCTTTTGTTCAACTTTTCTTCAGCTTTTAGGGAAAATTGATATGCCTCCTCAATGCCTTCCATCTTGACCAAACTAATTTCATCTTGTATGGAACTTCTCAAGCCATTCAGGTATCTTGCAACTCTTTCCACTTCATCTTCAACATGTCCAGATCTGATGTCCAATCTGTAGAATTCTTTAGTATAATCTTTCACAGTTTTATCCTTCTACTTTAGGCTTTGCATCCGTTGGATTAGGTTAATCTGATAATCACAAGGTAGAAACTCGCCTTTCAATTTGTTTACCATCTTATCCCATACCTTGATTTTATCTTTACCTTTCTTCTTCTGATCCAATTGTAGATGTTCCCACCATAGGGATGCATGTCCTTTCAACTTTGTGCTTGCAATCTTCACCTTCTCATCCTCTACTACATTTTCATATTCAAAATAATTTTCCATTTATGTTATCCAGTCAACCAATTCATCAGAATCTAATTTTCCACTATACTCAGGAGGATTAAACCGAGGTGTGGATTTCAAACTTGTCAAAGCTCTCAAGAATCGCTCTTCTTCCTAATTCATCACAGGTGCAGGTGCAGCTTCACCTTGAACCTCTTTAATTTCATCATCACTAACATCATCAAGATGTCTTCCTCTGCATTGGGATGTCTCAACAGCTTCCAATCTAGCAGCCATCTATCTAAGCATATCAGCTAGACCTGGATTTGCATTTCCTCTCCCACGAACCATCTTGAATCCATCTGCAATTGTAGGTCAGATAGCAATCTGCTACCCCACAATAATACCAACTAGGGTTAGGGTTTCAAGAAGGAACTAGATCTCACCATGCTCTGATACCACCTGATGCAAGTTAGAATGATTATGGGGCCTAGGGAACACCCAAAACCAACCAACCTTGCCAACAATGCGGAAACAACACAGTGAGAGAAAAAAATACAGTGATCATTTATATTAACTTGGTCAAAATGATTACATGTCGGGCTGTAAGGCCTTCCCAGTTTTGGCCATATATTCAATGAATTCCAATAAGATCTTCATACAACAGAGATCACAGACCTATGATCTCAGTATATAAACATTTGCCTTCTTTCTCTAAGATTCATGCCTAAACTAAGAACATGCAACCAAATATATACAAGAGCCCAACAAGGAAGTCGACACTCAAATCCATAAGAGAGACCCAGATTTAGGTCCACACATATCCCAATGAGAGATCCCAAATCAACTCAACAACGTAAATTAAATGAAAAAGTTGGCCAATGATCCAACTCCCAAAATAAATGTCTTGGGAAGATGGTTACCAAAAATCAGCAACCCGCCGGTAAAGCATAACCGAGCATCAAAGAACCTGTCGGTAAAGACATCACCAAAACCCTTCGGTAAAACATGACCGAGCAATAGGAAACAAACATACCCAAGCAACAAAACCCGAGCGACAGAGACAAGCATTCCTGAGCAGCAGAACCCAAGCGACAGAGAACAAACTAAAGAACTAAAGCAAACATCTTTTTGGTTGAGCGGGATTGCTAATGACCCAAGATGCTCTTGCATCAGGTTGTCTAATTCTTGTCTTAGGGATCTCAATTCATCCAATATAGGATCATTTTTTGGTGCTGGTTTTGTGTCTTTGTAGATATTTTTTAGCTAGGTTGTAAGTAAAATTCTCTATGATCTTTAACTTTATCCTCACTATGTGTCTTGACATGTTTAGATCCACTAGATGTAGCGCTTTCATTAGATAAAAGTAAAGAGGCATCAATATCAAAAGGTATTTTGATTCCCTCATCAAATATGACTTTAAAATATTGTTTGGGTTCTCATTTCACAGCTTCTTTGAATAGTTTGAGGAATATAGGGTCATGAAGTACGCCTTCTATGTGTTCTTGGATTATCTCTTCATCACTTTCATGATTTTGTTCTTTTTCTTGATCAAGGTCTTCATAATTGACACTAATACATTCCTCCTCATCAAGGGGTTCATGGTGTTTCTCTTTCTCTTACTCAATTCTTGTTTGATATCTTGTTTTAGGGGGAATTTGTGATAGTTTTAAGGGTAAAGGATATGTCAAATGATATGCGACTCAAGGATAGGATATGGAACTAGTTTATGATATGGTATGAAATATTTAAGATGTAAAGTCCACTAGGGTATATGATATAAAATTAGGATATGAAAACCAATAGGGTATGTGATATGCAACTAGGATACAAAAAACACTAGAGGATATGATATACAAGTAGACTCCAAATAGGTGTGATGGTCAACACAAAGGTTTGATATGATATCTAAGGTAACTCTAGGTCCAAAAGTAATAGTGTAACATGTATATATGAGAATTATATCTTCATGAGATTAGTTTGCAACATCATCAATTCAAATTTGAAACTAAGCAATTTAAGATAATTGAATAGAAAACATCAACAATGAGCATCTCATGGCTCTCTATCTAGAAGAGCTAATAGTATGCTCTCATCTTAAAATCCATTAGTGACAGTCCTAGGTTGATAAATGATGATCTAAATAATGCAATTATGCCCTATTTTAGCTCAATTACACTAAAAAGCTTCAATTATGACCACTACTATGCAAATTCAACAATGTTCATGAGATGAATTGCCTATAATAAGGATGCTCCAAATGATAGAATGTAAAGTGGTAATTTGCTCTTAAAATACATGTTATTTAAAGGATTTCTCAAGGGTAGGGGGTAGAGTTAGGTTAACGATGATTAAAGGTGAGTTAGGTTAATGGTTTCAAATATTGGGACAAAATGGATGGTCAAGATAGCAAAGGAAAATTGGATGGTTGAGATAGTAAAGCCTCTTGAGCGATCCATGTGAGCTCAATTCCTCATTCTCATTGGTTGATTTAGTTTTATCCCATGTGGTGGTTGAGAATAAATGAAAATTAATTAATTGTTTTAATTGATTTGCTTTAGCCATGTGCACCCTTGAAGGGGTTGAATTTAATTTGATTTAACTATACAATTAATTGATTAAAATCAATTGTATGATTAATTGATCTTTTTGATTTAATTAATGCAAAGTCTTTGATTATTCAATTAATTCCTGATTTTAGCTTGATTGTTGACTTTGCTCTTTGCTTGACCAAAATTAGGTGTCTACAGTAGGCAACGCTAACCTATTCTATGATGGATAGACATAAGTACAATGATCAAAAGAGAGTATGCCCAAGTAGGAGATGATGAAATACAAAGTAAGTCACCCAAAATTGATAAAGGGATAGTGTGATCTAGACCAAGGTGTTGTACTCAATTTTGAATTCAAAAAATTTGGCAACCCTACACAATTTTCTTATGAATTTGTAGGCAAAATTATATAAGTTTGGTGTTTGAAAGGATGTTTTTTGAAGGCATTAAATTGTACCTTGAATTGGCCTAGATTTTTCATCCTATAGATGCCATTTCTGAAGGTTTCTATCAAATTTTCCTTTGTTTTTCTTCCCTAACTACAAGTACTCATTTTTTGGTAACCTTTGCGTCTTTGATTATTTTTTCTTGATTGTTTGGTTTTTGTTTTCTCCCTAGGTTTGTTTCATTTTGAATTCTACTCATTTCAATCTATCTTAGGCCTAAATCAGAGCTATATTTGAAGAGATAATGAAGAATTAAGCAGCCTGCAAGTGGGGTTTATAAGCCTGACTGCAAGTCTTCATTTCTTGTTTAAGATCTTGCAATGTGGAAACAAAAGTCCACCAAGGCCTCTTAAATTATGTCAAGTGGGATTTTTGTCAGTCATTACATAACTTCTTGGGTGTCATTTACTTGCAAAATGGAATTAAAACTCCACCATTACATATTTGCAAGGGAATGTGTGAACTTTAATGAGATTATAATGCATTGGTGGGCTTTTTAAGCTTCATTACATACCTTCTTTATAAAGTTGAAATGCTTGTAAATGTGCATGAGAAACCCGTCCTTAGAACAAAAAATATGTTTTCAATAAACTTATACTTGTCAAGTGGTCTTTTTAAGCTTGTTTGCAGATGTTATCTTTGTTTTAAAGGAAGACATGTTTTGATTGCAATTATGTTCCTAAAAGTTGTCAAGGGCATATACAAGTTATTTTAAAAAGAGACCAAAGATGTTTTAACTTGCAAACACGTCTATAAAACCTGGCGTCGCTCTTTTTAAAACATTTTAAACTTGTAAAGGTGTTCCAAAAGCCCGTTCTCATTATTTTTAAACCCTTATATGATCTTCTATGTGTTGAGAGACTCAAAAAGCCCGTTTTTAATACAAAGAAATGATTTTAGTCATGTAATGTCAATTCTAAAGCCCCTTATGACTATTCTAAAGCCTGCCATTGTGTTTTGAATTAAAAATCCCATCATGACTATCCTGGTGATTTTCATAGCTTGTAATGTGGTTTTAAAATCTCGTCCTAGGGTATTTTAAGCATAGTTTTCAAGAACAAATAAATCTAGTAGTTGTAATGTTGCCTATAAATATTGTCCATGACATTTTGAAAGCATTTGATGATCATTCACAGTGATTGTAAAATTGCAATGCTGGTTATAAATCTTGTCTCTGTTGTCGTAAGGAATTTTGATTCTAAAAGAACGTCATAGGGCATACAAATGCTTAGTTTTTAATTAAAAAATATATGCAACAACATTTTGAGTTGCAAATAAATTGTAAAAACTCATTTTAAAGAAAATAGGTCATTTTAAACTTCCAACGTCAACGACAAAAATCGTATAGGGCATTGGACGGAGTTATTGGAAGAGAAGAACTCATTTTCAGCTTGCAACGGTGAATTTAAAACCCATCTAGGGCCTTGGCCATAGTTTTTGGAGAAGAAGAATTCATTTCAAACTTATAACAAGAATTCCAAAATTTGTCAAAAAGAAAGACAAATAAATCACAATTGATTTGAAGCTTGTTTTGATCTTTCTAAATCGTGTGCTTCCTCTATAGGTGTCATTTTTTATATCCATTACAATTAGGCTTGCGATCATCAGTTGTAAACTCATTTTTGGCGTTGAACAAGTCCAAAGAGGTTTCTATTCTCAAGCAATTTCATTCTCTTTCATGGCCATTTGTCAAGGAGTGCTCATGGATGAAATATGCATTCGTTAAAGGAGGATTTAGTAATGTTTAGTTGCCTATTTAGCCAAGATTTGGGGATCTTTTCCCAAATTCCAACTAGCAAAGATTTGGAGTTTTTCTTCAAAGTTCAAGCATATTTTTCTTCACATTTTGGTTCTCAGCAAGATAAATAATGCAAGTTAAACAATACATGTTTTTCCCAAATGATGCAAGTTCCAATACAAGTTCTTCCCACAAAGAGAAAACTTCAAGAGTGCATATTTTCCCCACTTGCAAACGGAATTAAAAACCATGTTTGTAATTTTATCTTGCCAAAAAGAGCTAATTTTTTCCCCTACTTGTAATTGGAATTAAAAACCCCACTTGCAAGAGTTTTCCAAATGCATTTGAAGTCTCTTTCCAACCTGTAAGTGGACTTTAAAAACTCGTTAGCAGGCACCAAACTCCCTCTAAATGACTTGCACTTGGAATTGAAAACCCCACTTATGAGTAAGAAGTACCCCCTCTTATATATATATATGCACTTTCACCTTATTTCCATACCAAATACTTGCATTTCATCCACCTGTAGTGCTCCAGAAAACCTCCATTTTTCATATTTCCTCCCATTTATTAGTTGACTTCATTAACTTTTCTTCATCATTTGTTTCTCAAAATCCTTCCGCTCATATCCTATACACATACTCTTCTAGATTTAAAATTTTTTAGCTTGAATGATCATGTTATGACTTTTATGGTAACTAAAGAACAACATGAGGAAAGAACGACAACATGATGGAGTCATACAAAGAATGAGATGAGTGATAGAATGATTGCGAGCATAGAAAGTTTTCAGGAAAAAGATGGAAGGAAACGTTGAAAGGATGCTTTTTCAATAAAGGCTTTTGTGATGCAGATTGATCCAAAATGCAGGTTCTTGTTTCAGTTCAAGATGCTTTCACCAAACCTGAACATATCTATCACATAGCATCCTGTAGCAACATGAAGACCGACAAAGGATGATGTAATAGGAATGATGTCTTGTTAGACACTTGTTTATTTTTATCATGCATTTTGTAAATTTTTTATTGACAAATTACATTTAATGTAAAACAAGATGTAATTGCATGCAATAGTATCACCTACAAAGCTATAACATGTAATCACATTGCAGGACATCAAGACTTGCAATGTTGAATAAGTCAACTGTAGGTAGTTAGTTGTTGAATAGGTCAAATTATGTTGGGTTTCTCTCACCTTTTTCTCTCATCCCCTCCCCAATATATAGGAGGGATGTTCATTGTAATTTCCATCGTTTGGCAATGCAAGAAAACTCTGCCAATTTGTATAAGCACTCTAAGACTTTGTGCTTGGATGTAGATTAAATTTCTTTTAATAAAAGAGGCAACTTTCTTTCAAACTTTATGTTGATTTAAGGTGTTATGTGACGACATTTTTTTAATATTGTTTGTGAGTTTTATGCTTTGTTCAAGAGGGATTTGGATTCAATCTTGCAGACTTTGAGCTACATATTGCGTTCCAAGTTATAGTTCAATTTGAGATTTTTGAAGACTTTGTGTTGTAGAAGGACAGGTTTTTATAATAGATATTTGCTGAAAATACTTAGAGCTGAAAGACTTTGCACTTAATTTATAAGTACTTTTATTAAAATTAGTGAATATTTAGTAAGAGACTTTGTGCCTTATTGTTTGTTCAGATTATTGAATCTTCATTCGAAATAAGTGCAAGAAACCTTGGGTTTCTATAACTCTTCCACCAATATAAAGTAGATTGGTTTCTTTGGTGTTTTTCTTACGTCAACTCCCGAGCCATATATATTATCATAGGAAGACACTTTTTGTTAAGTTCTAAGATGTTCATAAGTTTGCAAATCATTCCTAAAAAATGGAATTGATTAAGAGAACCACCCTATTTTGTAATTTTCAGTTAAGTTTCTATTGAATTCACCTACGGTAAGAAGGGATCCTCACCTATTGCTGAGAGGAGAGAGAAATCTCATGAGACGTTGCCTAAAGTTAAATTTTTGCAAGTTATTGTCATAGTGACTTACAAAACTTTTAGCCAACAATTTTTGGCAACTCAGTTGGGGATACGATATGCATTCGAGAGCCTCATACTTTCATTTGAAGTATACCTGTGTCCTATTCATTGTATTTGTATTTCTTTTAGTTTTTTAATATTTCACCTAGGACATGTAAATGGCCTCCCAAGGTCCTTAGGGAAATTCTTTTGGTCCATTCAATGTAGTTCTACCTCTACATGCTCTTCCTAATGAATCACAGAAAAATTTTCCCAAGTTCTTCAGCGATGGACAACAACATCTTGATGAACATTTTTCTTCTTTCTACATCGCATGTGGTGTTCATGGTGTTGAACATGAGGATCTATCCGTGAAAATTTTCGTGGAAACTCTCCAAGATGTGGCTTCTGAATGGTATTATAATCTACAACCACAAACTCTCACAAATTGGGCTACTCTCATATCCAAGTTTGAAGAAAGGTTCAAGCCTCCTGAAGATGCTCGTTATTTATTGGCCCAACTGACTCAGTTGAATAAGGTGTCTCACATGCCTATGCGTGAATTTGTTTCTCATTTCAATAAATTGACACGAATAATTTCAACCGTTTCTCAACCTATTGCTAAAAATTTGAAGTGTTTCTTTGTCAATGCTCAAATTCCTGGACTCATTTTTCTGTTGAAAAGAGCAGTCCTGACTACTCTTGTAGCTGCACAAACATTGGCAATTGAAATTGAAGATGAGCTTATTCTTGTTGGGCAAATAAGAATTGAAGCAAGTGGGTTTGAAGAAAGTTTTTTTTCTTTAGATTCATTTTCTTCCATGACCGAGATAGATCCTACACTGCAGAGGTTGGAAAATGAGTTGCTTTCCCTCAAAAAGAAAATATCTCAAGGTATGTTCTCCATTACTCATGAGGATATACAAAGGAAACCTCTTCCAAATGTTGCTCATAGTCTTTCTGGTGGGAATAAACAAAATTTAGTTTCATCACCAGAGAAGCTTGTGATTGAGGCACCACCAGTGAAGGAAATAGTGAAGCACATTGAATCTGAGGATAGTGATCTTTCTATTATCTTCCAGGAAAGGGAAGCAAACATAGCTGGCGACTCTTATTTCTGGTTTTTGCATTCTCAAACAGTCATTGATGAAAAATATAAATATAAAAATTATTTTTTTGACATTCAAGTGAATGAAGAGAATCATGTCATTAGACGTGAAAATATCAACATGCATCGAGGTCCCAGTCAAGTTTAAAATATTGCATCTTTGTTTCAAGGTCATGAACTTGAATGAGTGTTGCATGAAAGAGCTACCCCAAAACTTGATGAAGATCTTAACATGAACATCATAGAGGAATTTTGTTCAAGTATTGAAGATAATTCTCCTATGTCTAAAATTTGTAATCGACATGATGTAGTAGCAAGCAATGAGGTAACTCACTTCAATCAGCTCGAAGTTGCAGCTGGAAAGAAAAGATCAGCCTTTTGTTGATCAAGGGGATGTCCATAAGACATCTTGCTTGGTTGGAGGCCAAAAAAAAGATAGGTATTTCACTTGTACCTGAGCATGAAGATACAATTGAAGAAGGGGCTAAGAAGGAATTTGCAATTCAACAAGAACAATCTGAATTCATGGACCTACTTTGGGGCAGCGGTAATTATGATTCATCTCAAGAAGGTGAATTTTTTCATCTCTTTTAAAAGGTGTTGCATCAAGCATTGACATCATTGCTCCAGATGTTCATGTTTCATGGTTATAAATTTGTCTATGAGCTTGCAAGGTACTCTAAGCTCTTGAAGAAAGGCAACTATTTTTCAAAACTCGTCAATGGTTTTTTTTTAAAGGTTTCAATTTTTTTTTCTAGTTTTGTTTAGGATAGGTTTTTGTTACCAATAAGTGCATTTGCACAAGTTTGTTTTGTTTTGTAGACACCCTAAATTGTCCTTTTTCATTCCTATATTAATTTAATTAATATTGCCTATAACAATATAGTTAATTCTTATAGATTAACTATATTTGTTATATTCGACTATTTATTTAATTTTATTAAATAAATTCATCACCTTGTATTTAAATTTAATTTAAATACTATCCCTAATATATTAAAATTTATTTTAATATATGTTTCCTCCATATTTCTTTTTAAATACATTTTATTTATTTAATCCCTCCATTTTTCTCTAAAATTATTCTAAACCTCATTTAAATTTAATTTAATTTAATTTAAATCTTACTTCTTCTTTCTTTTGGCTAAATTCAGTCTAATCACACTTAAAAGGTAAATAAACCCATTTTAGTCTTAATCACTTGCACACACATGTGACTTTTTTAAATTATTATTCCCTCCCCTTGAAAAGTCAACTCCTCACT
>MU227126.1:183051-199825 GCA_018584345.1 Thuja plicata
ACCAATCCTTCCCCATCCTCCCCTCCCATTAATCCAATCATATGCATAAATCCTTATTCCACCCTTCATATCCCCTATCCATTTCATCTCCCTTCCCCCCAATCCTACCAACATCTATGAGCATAAAGAATCCTTCAAAAAAAAAATCATAAAATATCCTTAAAAAAAAAAAAAAAAATCATCTTGGTGAAAACCTGGCAAACAAGCGCCTTGATGATATTAAAAAAAGACATATCAAGGGATACTATCCATGGAACTAGATGCTTGAGTCCTTCCATCTCCCTCATCACGTATTCATTGTCCTCCAAATCCACTCATATATCCATTCACTTATCCTTATACCCTTGCACTCTACACATGGGGGCAAGATCCATCCATACTATCCTACCAAATATACCTTCCATATTCCCTATCCCACATCCATAATCCTCTATATGTGCATCCTCTTTGTCCCATCTTTGATCTTGACTATCATATTCATTCCCTCCATTGTCTGCATCCTCCATATCCCTTATGCATTATCCATCCACTATCCATTATCCTACATTACTTCATCCACTTTATCCTTATTTGATCTTGACATCCTATCCATATCCTTCATCTTATAGTCCCTATCATGTTCATTCTCTCCATCCACATCCTTCATGTTACTTAGTCATTATCCATCCACCATCCATAATCTTATATAAGTCCATCCTCATTTTCATGTCTTTGATCTTGGTTATCCCATACATTATCCATTATCCTCCATATCATTATCCCCTACCCTAATCATAGCCTCCATCTCATATCCCTTTTCATCTCTCCTACCTTTTCTCTTCATACAAACTAGAGGCACTAAAATATCCATGCATGCTTTGGACAACACAAGTCTCCCTCCCCTCCATGCACATCATTTATATACTATCCATCTATCTATCTCATATAGCCTTTATCCTCCATCTCCCCATCCTTCACCCTCCCACCTCTTGTATGGGGGCATCTTTTACAATATTTTCCTTGGATCTCGCTCTGCTTATTCCCCATCCCTTACATGTCATCCTGCCCTTTCATACATCCTTTATCCCCCACCTGCCCATCCATCCTTTTCCTACCTTTAGTGTGATGGTATTCCACCTAGTTTTTGGATCTCTTTCCTCCATATCCCCCATCTGATGGTCTTTCATATCCTACCATTCCATCCATCTATTGCTCAAATCATCTCTCCATCTTTCCACCCTTAACTCTCCCTTGACTCTCCCTTGTCCTTGGTGTTCATTCATTTGCTCCATCCATTCTCCTATCCAATCTCCTCTACTCCACCTCCTATCTAATCCTTTCATCTCCTTCAAACCATCTTGCCTATCAAATCTCTTTATCTTCTCATCCAATCTTCCTCTCATCCAATTCAATCATTCTCATCTTCTCATCCCATTCTATCTAATCCATGTTGTTGTATGAAGACTAATCAGACACAGAGCTCTTTTCATCCCCTTTTCTTTCGGCGCGGTTGCTCTCCATATTTTTCTACGGGGGTTTGGGGGCAACGCCCCCAAGATGGGGTCAAGGGGCAACGCCTTTTGTGGGGTCTAGGGGCAACGCCCCGCGAAGCCAAAAATAAATTCATATTCAAAAGAAGCCTCAGAATTTATTTTTTCTCAATTGACCCTCATATTTCTAAAAAATTGTAAAAATCATAAAATGATCCTGAAAAAATCCTTAAAAATAATGAAAAATGTCATAATCTGAAAAAAAAATTAAAAAAAAAACTAATTTTCGGCTCTACCGCTTGCCGGTGGATGGGCGGCTGCGCCCGCCCTTACGTGGGGGCGGAGCTGCCCATCTATGGGCGGGAGGCTGCGCCCGCGCCTGTGCGGGGGCAGAGCCGCCCGTCTATGGACGTGCGGCTGTGCCCGCCCTTCCAAGGGGGCGGAGCCACCCGTCTACCGATGGGCGGTTGCGCTTGCCCTTTTTGCGGGGGCGGAGCCTCCCGTCTACCGACGGGCAACTGCGCAGGGGCAGAGCCGCTCCTCTATTGATAGGCGTTGCACCTGCCCTTGTGCGGGGGCAGAGCCACCCCTTGCAGGGGATAGGGCCGCTCGTTCATGGACGGGAGGCTTAGTTTCGCCCCCCCTTTTTTATTTTATCAAAAATTCATAAAAAATTAAAAATCCTTTAAAAATCATTAAAAAATTAAAAATCTTTTAAAAATCATTAAAAAATTAAAACTCTTTTAAAAATCATTAAAAATTTTAAAAATCATAAAAAATTAAAAATCATTAAAAAATTTAAAAAATCTTAAAAAATTCTAAAAAAATCTAAAAAATAAAAAACACTCTTAAAATTGTAATAAAAATCAATCATGATCAATACTAGTACATGTAATCCAACACTGCAATCTAGCATATCAATCTTTAATCATATTATCATGTTAATCTGAATTAGTTGGTAATCGATTGATCATATTATTTTTTAATCCAACCATCATCATGAGATGTATCCTTCCCAATCTTTTAGATGTACATTGTTCTTATCGTTAACATTGTCATCCTCAATCAATCATCATCAATCGATCCATCCATCAATTGGTTTTCAGCTGCCTAGGGGCAACATGTTGGTTTACTTTTGGCTTGTTGTGCATGTTTGTTTGTTGCTTATATGTGTTAACATTTTTTGTACTTGATCATTTTATTATTATCTCTTTTATCACGTACTTGACACTTTGTCATCTTTGTTCCTTATACCTTGGTGCATATCGTCAAGTATCATATCAAAATCCAGGTTGTGCTCCCCAACATTTACACAATTCATTTGCATTACATTTAGATAGATTGTATTTTGCATAGTGAGGTCTTTTTTTATTCCCTCCACCCTCTCCTTTGATCCATTTCGAGAGCACATTCGTGTTCTCCAAACCCGTATGTCTTCTCGAGGGGGCATCATCCTTCCATATATCCCTCCTTGTCATCCTTTCTCATCCTTCCATGATTGGGGCATCTTCTTCTTTTTTTTCTTCTTCTTTGACGAGATGTCAATTTTGACACCACATCAAAGAGGGGCAAAATGTAGACACCCTAAATTGTCATTTTTCATTCATATATTAATTTAATTAATATTGTCTATAACAATATACTTAATTCTTATAGATTAACTATATTTGTTATATTCGACTATTTATTTAATTTTATTAAATAAATTCATCACCTTGTATTTAAATTTAATTTAAATACTATCCCTAATATATTAAAATTTATTTTAATATATGTTTCCTCCATATTTCTTTTTAAATACATTTTATTTATTTAATCCCTCCATTTTTCTCTAAAATTATTCTAAACCTCATTTAAATTTAATTTAATTTAATTTAAATCTTACTTCTTCTTGCTTTTGGCTAAATTCAGTCTAATCACACTTAAAAGGTAAATAAACCCATTTTAGTCTTAATCACTTGCACACACATGTGACTTTTTTAAATTAGTATTCCCTCCCCTTGAAAAGTCAACTCCTCACTTTAACCACTTAATCCTAGCCACTCATTCCTTTTGCCTCTTAATCTCCTTCACTCCTACCAAAACCCTACATAACCTTTAATCTCAACCACTCATTTTCCACCTCTTAATCCTAGCCCTCCATTTTCATAAGCAAATCCATAAAAGGAGACCTCACTCCTCATTTTGCAACTAGTGAGAGTAACTAGCTAGTGATTGCATTTTAGAGCATTTTCTTAAGCATTTCTTAGTCTTCATTCTATTTAGTTTCTTATGAGCATTAGATCATCTAGATATTATATGTTAGGTAATGGAAATCAATCTTAGTTTATTTCATCTTGCATCTCCATTCTAGATTTGCTATTGTATTCTCAATCTTCATCATGTGAAGCCTGGGGCAAGTTCCTCATACTTGTCCTCAATCCCTTCACCATCTTTTGCATCTATCATAGTGGGATTTTATTGCATTGTGTTGGGAGAGCACACCCACAAAATCTCTAAAAGAAAATCAAACGAGTCTTGGGTGCACTTGTTTTAGCTCATCAGAGGTTGTAGTGAGAATTTAGTGGTATTTCAAGTTCCTTGCATGCTTTTAGTATCTGGTATATCTTGTATTTTGCATGTTTTGACTTGTTTTGCAGCTGCAGAAATTTTCATTGCATACATGTTTTAACTAGGTTTTCTTTGTGTCAATTGCATCATCCTTTTGTTGTTTTATCTCTTTGATGCTTGACTCTATCACCCAATGGATACTAAGGCGCTTAGAGATATAGATTCTACATTCCTCATTATTTTGAAGGACAAAGGAGGCGCGTTCCCCAGTTAGAGCCAGCTGTTGTTCTCAATTTTGAATTCACAAAATTGGGCAACCCTACATAATTTTCTCATGAATTTGTAAGTAAAATTATCTAAGTTTGGTGTTCAAAAGGATGTTATTCGAAGCCAATCAATTGTACCTTGAATTGACCTAGATTTACCATCCTAAATATTTTGTTTCTGGAGGTTTCTGTTGAGTTTTCCTTTATTTTTCTTGTAAAAATGAGTTTTTCTTCCTTGACTTTAGGTACTCAATTTTTGGTAACATTCAAGTCTTTTATTGATTTTTCTTGATTGTTTGGTTTGTTTGGTTTGTTTGTTTTTTTCCCTAGGTCTGTTGCATTTTGAATTTCGCTTGTTTTGAGCTATCTTAGGCCTAAATCGAAGCTATATTTCAAGAGATAATGAAGAATTAAGTAACCTGAATGTGGGGTTTTTAAGCCTGACTGCAAGTCTTCATTTCTTGTTTAAGATCTTGCAATGTGGAAACAAAATTCCACCAAGGCCTCTTAAGTCATGTCAAGTGGCCTTTTTGTCAGTTATCACATAACATCTTGGGTGTCATTTACTTGCAAAACAAAATTAAAACTCCACCATGACATAATTGCAAGGGAATATGTGAACTTTAATGAGATTATAATGCATTGGTGGGATTTTTAAGCTTCATTACATGCCTTCTTTATAAAATTGAAATGCTTGCAAACTTATACTTATCAAGTGGGATTTTTAAGCTTGTTTGCAAGTGATATCTTTGTTTTAAAGGAAGACATGTTTTGATTGCAATGATGTTCCTAGCACCCGTCAAGCGCATATACAAGTTATCATAAAAAGAGACCAGAGATGTTTTGACTTGCAAACACATCTATAAAACCCGTCATTGCTCTTTTTAAAACATTTTTAAATTGTAAAGGCATTCTAAAAACCCGCGCTAATTATTTTTAAAGCCTTTTATGATCTTTTTATGTGTTGAGAGGTTCAAAAAGCCCATTTTTTAAACAAAGAAATGATTTTAGACATGTAATGCCAATTCTAAAGCTCGTTATGATTGTTATAAATCATTTTTGCAGCTTGTAAAGTGATTATAAAAGCCTGTCCAGGCATATATAATAACTTATGCATCTGTTTGATGCAAATTTTCTTATTTGACCAAGTCAATCGACCAATAGAAATGAAGTATTAAATTTTATTGGATCAAAACATAATAGTTAACCATTAATGTTTATTTTTAACAATTGAAAAACATGTTTTTTCTGATTTCTCATTCGTTTGAGCAAGCAGAAAAATTATTTTTCCCAAAGAAAAATACAAAATTTATAATATAATAACAATAAAAACTTTGAAAGCTTTATAAACACAAATCTGCAAACTTCTCATTGTTCTTTGCCTTTCAAAAATGTGGATAGCCAATATTTATGAGGAAATGTCAATAGAGGGATCCATGAGATGGTTTTGCATAACAAATTTTGACAGTAGTTTTGTTTTCCTTTTGATATTCTATGTTGATAAAACTCTGTGCAGACAGGGAATAGGAATTGCGGAAAGAGCTTGGTGGTTTGATTATGAAGATCTTAAAAGAGGCAACTGGTAATTTTGATGTCAAGAATAAGATTCACAAAGGGGGCTTTGGCCAGGTCTGCAAGCTACATAAAAATCCTTCTCTTTTCTTCTATTAGTAATGAAACCCTAGCTCAAAACTCTTACTCAAATCTAATGATAGAATGAATTGTTTGAGAAATTGACACGGAAGGCTACAGAATAAGAGAGATTATTTTGAAAAGGATGTTTCCAAGTGTTGTTAGATGACAAATTCCAGTCTAAACTTGCAGATTTTGGATTGGCAATATTTATCCCTCGTGATAGAACCCATCTTACCACAAGAATTGGGGGAACACTGTAAGAATCAGATAAACTTTTCTCTTTAGTGCTTTAGATCCAATAAAAATTAAAAAAAATAATAATTTCTCTCTGTCACTTGTATTGCGGAGGTATATTGATCCAAAAAGATTTCAAACGCTTCAATTTCTTTGTCACTTGTGTTGCAGAGGTTATACTACTCTAGCATATGCAATTCACAGTCATTTAACTATTAATAAAGCCGATGTGTACAACTATGGTGTGGTCATTCTGGAAATTGTTACCGGTTAAAAATCTATACAAAATAAGCTTTCAGATGATATGCAACCTCTACAACCCTGCGTACACCTTTGATTTCAGTTTGATCATTCATTAAAATCATGAAGTTCATCTTTGGATGATGAAATGCATATGGGTCAAATCCCACTAAATTAAAATTCTAGTTGTAAAATTATCAGGTTTTCTTTTGGAGATGTTATATGTTGAAAAGAACTAAAAGATTGTATGTTTGTTGATGATACAAGTGACAGTGCTTGTTCTTCCTTGCAAATAAGGTGCGATACTGGATTTACAAAAGAAGACTCAGATTTCCCAAAATAAAATTAAAGGACATTGATTCACTTTCAGTAGTGATTGGAGATACATATTGAACTCTTCAGGTTATTTGAGGAAGTCTTAAATTTCAATCACTAATACATACATTTCTACAATTTTTTGAAGAGACCATTCATACCATTGATCATTTCCATTCATACTTTGGTCATTTCCATACCATTCATCATTGTCGTTATTATCAAGTGTGTGTGTTGTTACTTCCTAGGTAAAGTAAGGGGTCGACGGGACATTCACACACAACCACAAGTATTTGGTGTGCCAGTTGCTCCTCTTGGTGTTACACATCCAGGTCCTTCACCACCTAGTTCTCCTAAGCATGACAAGTCACTGAATGTCTGAGATGTCTATTGTACAAAAAAGGTAACTTTTTTTTGTTTTTTTACAAAGCCGCTAGATTCTAAGCAAACATTTATACGCTACTATTTTTATTCCATGGCCTGTTACGCATATTAGAACAAGGATCTATACATAACCCAAGGAGAAGAAAAGCATATGCTTTGCGCAAAACTAGAAGACACAAGAAAATTAAAATACACTTTGAAACACAGCTATTATGAAGCTTCCTTTCAATGTGGAACTAAGATTCCCACAACAGAAGCATCCTTACAAGTAAATTAATTAATAGTATTGGCCTTGTCTGTAGTGGGGACAATACTCTGTTAGGTTGTTGTTGATGTTGCTTCTTCTTTGTTATCCTTGCTTGACTATTGTATTTCATGTGACTCTTCACAAGATGGCTTGCAGCAAGAGCAGACATGAGGGACAGCTCTCCTACCATTACTGTAGTTGCCACTATTCTTGTCGAGTTTTGGGCATTTTCTCCTCTCACTCCAAGCATGTTAAGGCATGCTGCCTGTGAAGACAATTGGGTCCCACCTCCCACTGTTCCACCTCTATGCATGGCATGGTAACTGACATATGTAGATCTTTGACACCATTGGTAGGCTCCATCGTTGTAAGACAGTGGGAGCTCTCCACATTCTGGGCAGGATCTTGGCCTGTTGCAATGAACACAGCTGACACAATGTTGGCAGCATGGACATTGAATCCTCCCATGGCACCGGCCATTGCAGATCCAGTCAATTTCTTCAGCATGTTCATCTCCAACAATGTTGGAACTATCGTCTTCAACACCTTGTTCACGACTGCCTTGGTTATGACGGCCTCACACACTATTGATTTCCCATGCCCTTCAATCCAATTCACTGTTGTGGGCTTCTTGTCTGCACAAAAATTGCCAAAAACACTAATAACATCCATGTCATGGAATTTGGACTGAAGAAAAACCAATACATTTTGAACCCCCTTAGAAACCATGTTCATTCCCATGGCATCTCCAGTAGAGCAGGAAAATTTCATGTACAAATTCTTGCCTGCAATTACACATTGTATGCCTTGCAGCCTAGCAAATCTGCTAGTCATGTTGAAGATGTCAGTAATGTGCTCAGAGTTCGTAGGACCCTCAAGATAATACTTGAGATCTGCAGCCTTTTTGGACTCTGAAACCCAACAACAAGAGCCCTAGTCATGCCATCTCTGAGAAGAATGCTTGTAGCCCCACCACTCATAAGAATGGCCTTGCAACCTCTGTTGGTGCTGGCCACCAGGCACCCTTATATGGTTTCCATGGGCACCATGTACTCAAACCCATTGACCAATAAAGGCCCTGGTACACCCACAGGGATTTGCACATATCCAACAGGCATTTCACAACACTGCCCTAAAATGGTTTGATAATCAAATCCTTCCAAGGCCAACCCATCAAGAGATCTCCTAGTCATGAGCTCCAATGCCCTTCTCCTTACAGAGGCAACTCTCTTGCAGTACCCAAGAGAGGATTCAAGAGAATAGGAGGCCAAAATGCCATTGCACACAGCAACTGCGATGTCTTGATCTTCATTGTCACCAAGGGAAAGTCCCTTGAGTTGGATCTCGTGCTTCTTAACAATGGTTTCTTCTTTTGCTGGTAGCCCACAAGCAGTTGTAGGCGTATTCAAATCCTCCTCAACAAACTCATCCCAGGAGCCATCATTTCTCTTGTTGATGAAGTTTTGGACATAATCAATGCCAAAAAATCCCAAAAGATAGATGAAGGTAGCCAGCTGGGCCACAATGGCCACAAGCTCTCCATAGCTTACAACATGGAGAGGTGTTGAGTTTCTGATCTTCTCCCTCCATCTCCTCATCAGGAAATATGATGCAGTGAAAAATAGGACAAAGAAGACCTTATTGGTGAGCCCTAGAGGGAGAAGCAGGGCATTAGATGCAAAAATATTTGAATTCCCATTGCCATTCACATTACTATTTTTCTTCTTTGCCCCGCCATCATCCATTTTCTTCATCATCTTGAAATCACTACAACTATCATTCTTCACACCCATTGTAGATTTCATCAGCCCAACAACATCCATTGCAGTGAGGAAGCTTTATGTAGTGCTTCAATCTAGGCTTTGGAGTAACCCCCAATGCCAAAATAGTAACTTTTTTTATTCATTGATCTGATCTAGTATTATTCTTTCCTATTCTCTATTTATACCTCATATTGAAGGAAGATGGATATATTGTAACTTCTTTTTCTTGAGACTAGTTAGAAAAATTTTCCACTGTATAGGTTCGTGTAGATTAGTTGATTAGGTTTTCAAGAAAATTTCCTCTGTAAAGAATGTAATCATGTGTGTATTCATTAGTAAGATGTAAAAAATGGCATTGGCCTCTATAAATTCAAATCTAGTTCATTTATATCTCTTTTGGTTTCAGAGGCTTTCAAGCCAATATCAGGTTGATTTTTTTTTCAGGTTGGCACAGATTAGTTGTTTTTTTTACAAGAACAGTTAGCTCTTCTTGCTTTTTGAAGAAGACATGGAAGTTAACAATAAGATTGCAGCTTTTAAGAAATCCAGCAGGGCATCTTGTGCTCATGTCTGGGAGTAAGGAAAGTATCTAATTATCTCTACAATTCCAATCTGGAATATTCTATAAGAAATTGAATTTGGTTTAGTACTAAGCATGCTCAAATTCAAAATTAGGGTAACGATCTTACGATCAAATAGATATGATTGAAGAAGACCGTGACTATTTAGTATTTATTGTAAGTGTACAAGATGAAGCATCAAGCCAACAATGTACTCCCAGTGTTGATACCCATCTGGAATAGCGCTACTCTCTCAATTCTCAAATTGTGCCAAAAAATTCTGTGAATAACACAGTTGCGAATATTTTTCACCTCCATAAGCCCATTGTTTCTCTCCTTAACCTCTTCAAAATTATGGTGAAAGGTATTTACCAAAAATTAAAACTATTTTTACATTCATATTAGCATAGGTATTTAATTTTCTCAATTATTCACCTGTTTTGAGGATTTTGATTGATATAGACATAAACAACACCATCAATTGTTTGGTAGGGATCTGGCAATTTGCACAGAGGCCCTCAAAATTTTTAAACTTCAAATAAAATGGGAAAAACAAACACAAATAATTTCAACATTTATAACTACAGGAGCAAAGATGTTATAATAATAACATACACAATCCACTTTTGGTTCCATAAAATTGAGTAGTTGTGGAAATCTGTTGATGGGTCAAACCAGAGTCAAATTCTTTGCTCTCTGCTTCCAACTCCATTTACAAAAATGTTGGTCTATAAATGATAGCCCTTTTTTGGTAGGTTTCCCAAAAAATTGAAGTCGATCTCATCATGAGATGATGAATCTAATCACATCTGATGCAAGACACAAATACAAACATCAATTATTTCAGTTCATAGTCTGGTCCTAATTAAACCAGTTGAATTGCTAAAATCTTGCATGTCATTATAAGGCTATGTAGGGATCAACCAAACTCTACTGAAATTTGGGTGTTTATTTAAATGTGTTGCACTTCATCAGAAATCCAAAACCCATGTAGAATAAGATTATCAAAATGCTAATACAAAAAAGAAAGCTGAGAACAAATAACAAAATCTAGGAATTTACTATTGCCTCAGCTTGGGCTTTAAATTCCCTTACACGTATATTCAATAATCAAATTAAATGTCTCACCTATGGAGATAATTGCAGCCTAATAGCCAACAAAATTTAGATCGGTTACTAAAAATTGTGGAATTGAGAATCAATTTTTGAAGGTCATTCAGGCACTAACAAACATGGTTGAATATCAACTATAAAGATTCATATCCAAACTAGGATTGAATAGCCATGGTGGGCTCAAGAAAAGTCCCCATCTGATCCATCAGATGGTCCCCTGGCACCTGCTGAAGACTGCATTAGTTTACACAAAAGATTCTTCACATAAGTTACTCCTATCTTCAAATAAGAGGGATATTCAAAGAGTCCCAAACAAACTAACATAATACAGGATCCCACACTAATCTTGTGGTGATATCAGAGAGAATAAAGATTAAAGAAAATATAGGTTTCATCTTTCAGTAGTCCACAAACCAAAAATCCATTCAATATCCAAATTAAATATAACTCTGCAGCTTTGGACATTATCATATGAAATGATAAATTACTCAAATCCATTGATAGCACAAAAAATATGTTGGAACATAAAAGTAAATACTTGAAGGTCCATCATAGCCAAGCGTATGATACTCCCGAATGATATTCATTACCTTCTTTTCCTAACCAACAATATGATGAAATCAGAAACAAATCTAGCAAGCCTACATTCTACAGACATTTTCCAGGCCAAGAGTGTAATGGAGACTCCCAAATATAATGAATATGTGTAGCAACCATGTAACAAGACTTGAGCTCATTCTTTCATATTATATATTTCTCATTCCCATGTGGCCATGTGACTGCAATGTGGAAGCATAACCAGGCACGTCAACTATATGCCAAATTGCCATGTTTCAGTTATGCTCCACCTGCCCTTCAACACTTAATGTTTTACTTCAAATGAGTGATCCTTTTACTTGGCATGTTGTGGCCTATAATATGCTTCAAGTGAATCATGAAATAGAGATTCGTAGATAATTACATGAAAGAATTATATGGCGAGCTAGATGTGATAAAAGACATTTTAATAGTTGATAAGGAAGTTGTCCATTTTTTTAGTTCGGTTCATCTATTTTTGATTTTCGGCAACAGATAAATGTATATGAAGCATCAGTACAATAAGTAGACTTGTCTTATTTCATCAGTCAACACTTGATTTTCTCCTGGCATTACGTAGTGTGATGATTATTGCACTCTAACCTTCACTGAAGAATTCAAATTGGAAACCTTAATTTATCACTCATTTGATGACTATAATGTAGGGCAAAAATAAAATACACAACTCTTCTATAATTATGAACCTTAAGTTTCAGCCTATTGAAAAAATAATTTTATGTCTTTTAAATTTCTATCATAAATTCAACATTTGTCTGTATATTCTGACACTCTTTCAAGATTCTAAAATAATTATATTTTTTTCCTTAATCAATAGCTACATTTGTCTGTATATTCTGACACTCTTTAAAGATTCTAAAATAATTATATGTTTTTCCTTAATCAATAGCTTTGGAAAAGAGAAGATACCAATAGAGACATGAACAAAATAAATAGGAACAATAAAGACAAGGAATTATATGTTTATTCACAGAAGTTGGAAACATAAAGTTGCACATTGTTAATCTATAATTATTATAAATCATAGTTTTTTTTTTGATAGACTTGGCAAAAAAGAGGTCATAGTTGTTTATTGATAGACTTGGAAAAAAAAGGTGTGTTCCTATGCTTTAAATGTTAGTCTATGATCTAAAATCCCTTAGTCATGGTCTACATAATAAAAAATAGAAATCTACAAGGGTTTTTTGAATTTAAACAACAATCTTAATGTTGCAATCAAAACCCACACAGGGTAAAACATTTGATGTAATCAATGAAGCCAACTATACTTGAAAAATGCCTTTAAATGTCACCAATTTAAAATAAATTTTGATTTTTCTTGGTCACCATGTTATAAATTTTATAAACATATAGCTTCATGGCATACATGCAACCACCATTGACTTTGATAACACATTGTCACATGTCTAGAAATATTTTTTCCTTCACTTTGTATTATTTTCATGTGCATATTGTTAGTAATAACTGAGAGGGGGGGGTGATTCAGTGGCCTCAAAATTTTATCCTTCAACTATTTACCACCAATCAAATAAACCTCAGATTATAAAGTCCCTACAAGATGCATGCCATGAAATACTTATAATGATTAACTGTCTGTCGATTTTCCTTGTCTGTCCTTATTCTCCTTGATTATCGATAAGCAGTAAAACTATTTACCGAAACTCAGTAAATAAGCAAAGTATACCAATCCATCCAGAAATGCATATGTGAAATGTAAAATAGTAAAGTAATAAACCATACACACATAACACATGGATTTTAATGTGGAAACCATGTTAAGAGAAAAAACCACTGGGACCGGTACCCCAAATTTTTATTTTTCTGAAGTGATCCATGTTAGGAGCCAACCCTGTTAAAGGTTACAAACACACTGTTAGGTGTGACCTTGTTAGAGGATTTTACACATATAGGTTGTCACTTAGTATCAAGCATCTATTGCTACCATCCTTGAATCAGCCTCCTTCTTAGACTGTTAATAGGTATCGGGAAAGTCCAATGCTACTTTCATGAATCAACCTTTTTGGCACTCCTTGGGATGTACCTCAATATATAGAAGATTGTTAAGTCCTTCTCTGTTAAAAGACTTGATGCTTCAATGGTTAAACTGAAACACTATGACCTATTTCTAATGCAACTTTGAATTGTAGATTTTTAGATCTATTTAAGTACATTACCTCTCTGATCAAAGTATCAATTCAATTCTTTGTGCTCCACACTTTCTGCTCTGTGATGTTGTGCTTCACTGTTCATCAGTGTCTGCAAAATTCCTTAGCTCTACCCCAGCTTGATTGATCAAGACTGTATGAAGTTCTTCTTCATCAGTTTCTCTTCAGCATCCTCTTTCTATTCAGTCCCCTTCCCCATGTATATGGAAATGAATTAAACTTGTCTCTTATATAGAAATGATATTCACCGTTTCTTGATTCTTGATTCTTGGTTCTTGGTTCTTGGCGTGAAAAAAAATCCAGCCAATTTGATTTAAAGCATAACTCTTGATTTATCTCACAGTTATCTTCTTTCTAACTGTACAAATCTTCTTTAAATCAATTACTTAACTCTGGTTGAATAAAACAAAGAAAACAACTAGTTAAGTCTATCTTTAGCTCTTGCCAGCTAGATATTTTGTCATTTTCTAAACTCTCCTGTTCTGTTGGTCAACTCTGCAGTTAGTTGTTGGTGATAACTGTCAGTTTCGTCGATGTGACTCCAGTTAGCTTCGGGATCTTCGTCCGTCGAGCATCATTGGATTTTACTCATCAGAAAACTCTATTTTCAGCTCATTGGGCATCCTATGGTTTTGCTTCGTCGGGCAACACTATCCTCTGCTCGTCGGGTATCACTGTGACTTTTCTTCTTTGTCTTTACCGATGGTGTGCACTCCGTCGGTGTTGTCTGTCACTTTGTGAATACTTGACATTTATGCATTGTTGAAAGCATAACCTTTGTTCCATTGATTCTCTGAAGTCTTTGGCATTATATACATGACCGTACAAATGATATCAAGTTGACATCAATGACAATACAAACCATTAATTGATTTAATGTCTTACATTATCTTCAACATAACATTATCAAACACTCAATCAGTTACATGTCATCAATCTCTCCCTTTGGCATTGATGGCAACATAATATATTATCACACTATACTATTTCTAATACAATATGAAATACAACAGTTGAGATTCATCAAACTACCAATCATTTTGTTATGTCAACCGATAAATGTCTGATCACCGGTAAGCATTGTTTTAGCTTAGATTTGATTCTTGCAGCTTTTTAGTTTATGATTCTGATGTGTTGCGTCTTTTTCTTGTGATAATTTTTCTCTTTTGCCTGTTCTCTCTTTTATGATGTCTTTTTTTTTTACAGCAACTCTCCCTTTGTATAAACTTTCATACAATTTGCTCTCCCTAAGCATATAATATCTCCCTGTTGGGGTAATCTGATAATGGATAATCTCTCTCTTTTTTAGAAGAATGTGATAATATGGATAATTTCTCTCCCTTTGACAGCAATGCCAAACAAATATTTTACAAATATCTGACATTCATGTCAATTGATCTTTTCTCTCCATCCATAATATATTCCTTGAATTTCCCTTATCCATCAGCAATACATCAAAATGTTCTGGTGCTCGGTTCTGATATATACCTGTTGTATATAGATGTAACTTTGAATTTCATCCTTTTTGCTTGCATCAACATGAATGATATTCTGAGAATATGTAGGCTGATGCAGCCTTCAATCATTTTACTAACTGGTAGACAAGAGTTTGACCCCTAGTCTCTTTTTCAAGTACTCAAATGTATCCTTGGGCAGTGGCTTGGTGAAGATATTAGCTAATTGTTCTTTTGATTGCACATACTCAAGTATCACCTATTTTTCTTGAGCTTGTTCTCTTAAATAATTATACTTGATTGCAATGTGTTTAGTCTTGGAATGCATGACTGGATTCTTGGAAATATTTATTGCACTAGTGTTATCACAATAGATAATCACTGGTTCTGAGGTCTTCATATGCATACCTTCCAGCAACTGTTTGATCCATGCAATATTTAAGCAATTTGCAGAAGTAGCAACATATTCTGCTTCTGCAGTAGACTGTGAGATGCATCCCTGCTTCTTGTTAATCCATGTGACAAGTATGTCACCCATAAAGAATGCTCCTCCATTTGTGCTCTTCCGGTCATCAAGATTTCCAGCCTAATCAGCGTCGGTAAACACCTTAAGTTCAAATTTGCCTTCTCTTCTATACCATAAGCCAAATTCCTTAGTATTCTTTAGATATCCTAAAATTCTTTTCACAGCAGTCATATGTGATTCCCTGGGGTTAGCGAAAAATCTCGCAACAATTCCTACTGCATGTGCAATATCTGGTCTAGTGTGTACAACATACATGGGTTTTCCAATCATTGATCTGTACAAAGTCTAATTTACCTCTGTTGTCTTGTCTTCCTTTGTCAACTTACATCCATTAGTCATCGGTGTTCCAATTGGTTTGAAATCTTCCATCTTGAATATTTTTAGGACCTCTTTGATGTATTTGGACTGTGTAATGAAAATACCTTCACTTTTTTGAATGATCTGCAGACCAAGAAAGAATTTGATCTCTCCAAACATAGACATCTTGAAATCTTTTCTCATCTCATCAGCAAATGATTTGCATAGCATATCATTGCCTCCAAATATGATGTCATCAACAAATATTTTAGCAATCAAAGTGTTAGCATCAGTATCTTCTTTCAAATAAAGATTATTGTTTTCACTAGTCCTTACAAATCCAATACTTATTAGATAGGAATGAAGTCGTTCATACCAGGCTCTTCGAGCTTGTTTCAATCCATACAAGGCTTTGTGAAGTCTACATACCATGTTTCTCTTGTCTGTATTGACAAAACCTTCTAGTTGTTCAATGTATACCTCTTCTTCAAGTATTCCATTTAGGAGTGCTGACTTGACATCCATTTGATATAATTTGAATCTTTTATATGTAGCATAAGCAAGTAGTATTCTTACTCCTTCTAGCCTAGCAATGGGTGCAAAGGTTTCTCCATATTCTATACCTTCCTCTTGTGCATACCCCTTGCATACTAGTCTTGCCTTGTTCCTTGTAACTTCTCAATTCTCGTTCAGCTTATTCTTGAATATCCATTTTGTACAGATGACATTCTTGTCATCTGGTCTTGGCACAAGTGACCATGTTTTTTTCTTCTCAATCTGCTCAATCTCATCATTCATAGCACTTAGCTATTCCTCATTATCTAGTGCACCATTGACAAATTTTGGCTCAAACTCACAAATTAAACAATTTGAGTTTAAAGACTTACTTCTTGTTCTTGTACCAGCTTTCTTATCTCCTATGATCTGGACCTCTAGATGGTTCCTTCTTACATATCTTGCAA
>MU227126.1:207115-230135 GCA_018584345.1 Thuja plicata
CAAGGAATATCCCGATAGTCTGGAAAAAGGAGATCATGCTAAGAAAAACAATAAAGGTATTATCGAAGATTTTTCTGGATTGATTAATAACATGTATAGTGATCAGGTTATTTTAAAAAATCAAGTTAAGAAAACTCAGGAGGACATGAAAATTCTTAACAGAATGGGGATAGGGGATAAACCAGTGGCTGAGTGTCTGAAGGAAATGAGAGATATTGTTGGCAATTCGGAAGCTCAGGCTGAGTATGCCAACAAGGTGGAAATCATGGAAAAACAAATAAATCAAATCAAAGACAAGATGGAAAAGGACAACAGGGATGAAGAAATTAAGAGTTTGCACAAAAAAGTTAAAAGACTGGAGACATCTGTTAAAAAAATAGGGGAACAATGTCTCATAAGCCTAAAAGCTTACTGTGGTCATGCTCAAATTCTTATGGATAAATTGGAAATGATCAATAAGGAAAAAGACAACAGCATTGTGGAGAAGATGGGACCGGGATCGCGTACCAGAGCCAGTGCTAAGAAAAAGAGTCCTAAGGAGGACAAAGAAACAGAGGAGCTGAAAACTTCGGTTAATAACATGCAAATCATGGTCCTCAAAGCTGAGGAGATGGTCAAAGAGATGTAGCTGTTCTTTCTGCGCTCCTGGTTGGGTTTTCTGTTGTCCCTGCTGTCTTCTGTTGTTTCTTTGGGACTTTTTTTTGCTCGATTAGCTGTTTTGTTGTTCCTTTCTGTTTTGTTGCTTTGGCATAGTTGTTTATGCTTTAAAAATGTGTATCTTTAAATTCTAGGTTGCAGGTCCTTGTAAAACCTGCTGAACTCTTTGGTTTTTTGTAAAGGTTTCGGGTCCTTGTAAAACCTGCTTTTACTTAATCAGAACTATGGTCGAATAAAACAAAGAAAACAACTAGTTGAGTCTATCTTTAGCTCTTGCTAGCTAGATATTTTGTCATTTTCTGAACTCTATGTTCTGTCGGTCAACTCTGTAGTTAGTTTTCGGTGACAACTGCCAGTTTCGTCGGTGTGACTCCAGTTAGCTGCGGGATCTCTGTCCGTCGGGCAACTCTGTTTTCAGCTCGTCGGGCATCCTGTGGTTTTGCTTCGTCGAGCAACACTGCCCTCTACTCGTCGGGTATCACTGTGACTTTTCTTCTTTGCCTTTACCGATGGTGTGCACTCTGTCAGTGTTGTCTGTCACTTGGTGAATACTTGACATCTATGCATTGCTGAAAGCATAACCTTTGTTCCATTGATTCTCTGAATTCTTTGGCATTATATACATGATCGTATAGATGATATCAAGTTGACATCAATGACAATACAAACCATTAACTGATTTAATGTCTTGCATTATCTTCAACTAACATTATCAAACACTCAATCAGTTACATGTCATCACATATTTGTCTCATATTAATTAGAGATGGTCATTATCTATGATTGTGAATGATTAGTATTTATGAGAAATTCAATGTACATACTTATTTATTAGTATGTTTTGGTAGGAATCTATAGTAATATGTTGTGGTATGTTTTCATATAATTGGTAACTTGAAATAAGTTTATTATTCCATACAATATGATTTGAAAATGATGTTTTTAATGGTGAATAGTAAAACTGAAAGATATGAACAATCTAGGACATTCTTCTCTAGCAACTGCATATATGGGGCAAATATGACAAATTTTGGTTCCAAATGGAAATAAAAGGTTAGTTGATAGAAAAGTTATATGGTGTTGCTTCTAAATGTTATATCACAGATTTAATCTTCACTGGATGATCATGAAAAAATGATCAAGGATTCTCAATAAAATCATAGTAACCCTTAAAGATTTAGGACTACGGAAAGATGTCTCCATAAAACTATTTACATCTTCTCCATCTAACATTTGTACACGTTGGAGAGATCTAGATATTTCTATGGAGTTTCCTACTAGTGGATAGAAATAATCGAAAATGGAGAATACAAACAGGAAACTTTTGAGGAATATAAAACAGTTTCCCATAATGAATAAAACATAAAAGACTACAATTTGTTATGACATATTCATAAATACAAATTATTTATGAATAAAATCATCATTTGCAAATAATATTCTCTCACAAATATTAGACGAACATATATTTTAAAAAGAAAAATATACAATAATACAATAAATTTATTACTTTATTTTAAAATTATATCATAAACATTGACATATACATAACAAATTACTATGAATTCTGATTAACAAAATTATTATTCATCATTGTTCACTAAATTTCTATCCCTAAATTAAACCGTTAAATCATTCTTCTTCTATAATTCAACTTCAATAAATAATTTCAAATATTTATTTAAGTCTTACATCCTCATCCCAAAAATTTAAATAAATGTACTTATTTATTTAATTCTCATTTCCCTCCACTTTTTTAATGAAATGAGCTAAAATCAAGTAATCCTTTAATCGTCTACTTGTACATTCCTAACCATTTTTAATCTTGTTCAAATCTTGCATTTCCTGCAAAAGTATACATGTCTTCACAAAAAAAGTATGCATCTTCGTGTATATCACATGGGCTAAATATTTTCCCATGTAACCCCAAGATATTAGATTAATTAAATATGTATGACATACAACATGCATACTCTTGTTTTAACTTCACATACAAGAATCTTGTACTAACCATTCGAGTTAGTATACTTTAAAGAATCTATAATAATGCATTTTTCATCTACACAAATGTGGTTATCAATGAGGTCTAGAAGCTTCAATATCACTTTAGTATAAAATGTGGTCATCAAAGTTTTAATTGCAGGGAAAACTTATTTTTCAGTGCTTGCATTAAAATTTTATTATGTTATTTAAATATTTCTTAAAATGACAGGTGTTTATACTCTTGCTAAGCTTGATAGTTTTCATTTTTTAATTGTCTCTCCATATCTCTCTATCATTATATCTCTAGTTGTCTCTATAAATCATTTCCTATCTCTATCTTTATATTTATTTCTCTCGTTCTCATTCTCTCTTGTCTCTCCCTCTATATATTTATATCTATTGCATATCCTTCTATCTCTATTAAATCTCTCTCTATATCTCCTTTTATTTTTAATTTCCATCTCTATCCATATATCTCTACTTCCCTTCCTCTCTAACTATTGGCAGCAACTTTGACACATTGCGTCTCTTGTTTAATTGCAACGTCATTAAAAATCCCATCATAGGGCATTTACAAGCAATAAAGGTTAATACAAAACATTTCCTACAACATTTTAGTTGTAATGCGATCTTTAAAACCCATCTTAGTCATATGAATGCTTATTTTTCAAGAACAAGAGCATTTTAAGCTTGCAACGTCAATTATAAAGCTCATCATTGCTGCCCAACACTTGTGTTTTGAATTAAAAAGCCCATGATGACTGTTCTGATGATTTTTGTAACATGTAATGTGGTTTTAAAAGCTCGTCCAAGGGCATTTTAAGAATAGTTTTCAAGAACAAATCATTCCAGCAGTTGTAACATTCACTAAAAAGCTCGTCCATGACATTTTGAAAGTATTTGATGATCATTTGCAGTGATTTTAAAATAACAATGTTTGTTATAAATCCTGTCTCTTTTGTTGTAAGGCATTTCGACTTGCATTTCATTTCCAAAAGCCCGTCATAGGGCATACAAATGCTTAGTTTTTAATTAAAAAAGCATACACAACAACATTTTGAGTTGCAAAGACATTGTAAAAACTGTTTTAAAGAAAATAGGTCATTTAAAACTTACAACATCAACCACAAAACCCGTTTAGAGCATTGGACATGATTATTGGAAGAGAAAAACTCATTTTCATCTTGTAATGTTGAATTTAAAACCCATCTAGGGCATTGGATGTAGTTTTTGGAGAAGAAGAATTCATTTCAAACTTTTAACAAGACTTCCAAAGTCCTTCCAAAGGCAAGACAAATAAATCACAATTGTTTTGCGACTTGTTTTGATCTTTTTAAATCGTGTGCTTCCTCTATAGGCGCCATTTTTTACATCCATTACAAGTCAGCTTGCAATCATCAGCTGGAAACCTATTTTTGGTGTTGAACAAGTCCAAAGAGGTTGCTATTCTCAAGCAATTTGATTCTCTTTCATGGCCATTTTTCAAGGATTGCTCATGGACTAAATATGCATTGATTAAAGGAGGATTTAGTCAAGTTTGATTGCCTATTTAGCCAAGATTTAGGAATCTTTTCCCAAATTTGAACCAACATGGATTTGGAATTTTTTTTCAAAGTTCAAGCTTCTTTTTCTTCACATTTTCTTTCTCATCAAGAGAAATAATGCAAGTTAAACAATACATGATTTTACCAAATGATGCAAGTTGCAATACAAGTTCTCCTCATAAAGAGAAAAATTGAAGAGTGCATATTGTCCCCAATTGCAAACATAATTAAAACCCTTGTTTGTAAGTTTATCTTTCCAAAAAGAGCTAAATTTTTCCCTTACTTGTAATTGGAATTAAAAACCCCAGTTGCAAGTGTTTTCTAAACACATTAGAAGTCTCTTTCCAACCTGCAAGTGGACTTTAAAAACCCGTTTGCAGGCAGAAAACTCCCTCCAAATGACTTGTAATTGGATTTAAAAACCCCACTTATGAGTAAGAAGAACCCCCTCTTGTATATATGTGCACTTGCACCTCACTTCCATACCAAATACATGCATTTCATCCACCTGGAGTGCTCCAAAAAACCCCCAGTTTTTCTTTCCTCCCATTTATTAGTTGATTTCATTCACTTTTCTTCTTCCTTTGTTTCTCAAAAGCCTTCCGCTCATATCCTATATGCATACTCTTCTAGATTTATAAAGTTCTAGCTTGAACAATCATATTATGACTTTTCTGGTAACTAAAGAACAACAACATGATGGAGTCAAACAAAGAAAGGGATGACTGATGCAATGATTGTGGACATAGAGTTTTTTCAGGAAACAGATGGAAGGAAACTTTGAAACTATGTTTTTCAAAGAAAGGATTTTTTGATGCAGAATGATCCAAAGTGCAAGTTTATGTTTCAGTTCAAGATGCTTTCACTAAACCTGAACATATCAATCACATAGCATCCTGTAGCAACATGAAGACCAACAAATGATGATGTAATAGGAATCATGTCTTGTGAGACACTTAGTTTATTTGCATCATGCATTTTATAAATTTTTTATTGACACATTACATGTAATGTAAAACAAGATGTAATTGCATGTGATAGTATCACTTGCAAAGTTGTAACATGTAATCGCATTGCAGGACATCGGGACTTGCAATGTTGAATAAGTCAACTGTAGGTAGTTAGTTGTTGAATAGGTCAAAATTTGTTGGGTTTCTCCCACCTTTTTCTCTCAGCCCCTCGCCTATATATAGGAGGGAGATTCACTATAATTTTCATCTTTTGGAAATGCAAGAAAACTTTGCCAATTTGTATATTTACTCTAAAACTTTATTCTTGGATGTAGATTAAATTTCTTTCAATAAAAGAGGCAACTTTCTTTTAAACTTTGTTTTGATTCAAGGTGTTGTGTGATGACATTTTTTGAATATTGATTGAGTTTTATGCTTTGTTCAAGAGGGATTTGGATTGAATCTTGCAGACTTTGAGTTGCATATTGCGTTCAAAGTTATAGTTCAATTTGATCTTTTTGAAGACTTTGTGCTGCAGAAGGAAAAATTATTATAATAGATAGTGGCTACAAATACTTAGAGATGAAAGACTTTGCGCCTCAGTTATAAGTACTTTTATTAAAATTAGGGAATATTTAGTAAGAGACTGTGTACCTTACTGTTTGTTCAAATTATTGAATCTTCATTCAAAATAAGTGCAGGAAACTTTGGGTTTTTATAACTTTTCCACCAATATAAAGTAGATTTGTGTCTTTGGTGTTGTTCTTGGGTCAACTCCCGAGCCATCAATATTATCGTAGCAATAGGCACTTTTTGTTAAGTTTTAGATTTTTTCATAAGTTGTTTGCAAATCATTCCTGAAAAAAAAGGAACTGATTAAGAGAACCGTCCTATTTTGTAATTTCTAGTTAAGTTTTTATTGAAGCAACCTATGTTAAGAAGAGATCATCCCCTATTACTGAGAGGAGAGAGAAATCTCATGAGACATTGCCTAAAGTTACATTTATTGCAAGTTGTGGTCACAATAGCTTACAAACATTTTAGGCAACTATTTTTGGTGACTCCGCTAGGGACACGATATGCATTCGAGAGCCTCATGCTTTCGTTTGAAGTGTACCTATGTCCTATTCATTGTATTTGTATTTCTTTCAGTTTTTCCAGATTTCACCAAGGACATGTAAATGGTTGCCCGAGGTCCTTGGGGAAATTATTTTGGTTCGTTGAATCTAGTTCTACCTTTACATGGTCTTCTTGATGGCTCACAGGAGAATTTTCCCAAATTCTTCAGTGATGGACAACATTCTAGTGAACATTTTTTTCTTTTTAGATCGCATGTGGTGTTCATGGTGTTGAACATGAGGATGTATCTGTGAGATTATTCATGAAAACTCTCCAAGGTGTGGCTACTGGCTAGTTTTACCATCTACCACCACATACTATCACAAACTGTGCTACTCTTATAGTCAAGTTTGAAGAAAGGTTCAAGCCTCCTGAAGATGCTCATGCTTTATTGGTCCAACTCACTCAGTTGAAGAAGGTGTCTCATGTGCCTATGGCTGAATTTGTTTCTCATCGCAACAAATTGACACGAAGAATTCTAGCCATTTCTCAACCTACTGCTACAAATTTGAAGTGTTTCTTTGTCAACGCTCAAATTCCCAAAGTCAGTTTTCTTTTGAGAAGATAAGTCCAAGCTTCTCTTGCAACTACACAAACATTGGAAATTAAAATTAAAGATGATATTATTCTTGCTGGGAAGATAAGAATTGAAGCAAGTGGGTTTGAAGAAAGTTATTTTTATTTGGATTCATTTTCTTCCATGACCAGGATGGATCGTGCGGCTTAGAGGTTGGAAAATGCATTGCTTTCCCTCAAAAAGAAAATAGCTCAAAGTATGTTCTCCATTCCTCGTGAGGATGTACAAAGGAAACCTCTTCCAAATGTTGCTTGTAGTCTTGCTAGTGGAAATCATCAAGTGTTAGTTTTATCACCACACAAGATTTCTATTGAGGCACCATCAGTGAAGGCACCAATGAAGCATCCTAAATCCGAGGATAGTGATCTTGCTTTTCTCTTCTAGGAAAATGAAGCAAGCATAGTTGGCGACTCTTATTTCTAGTTTTGGCATTCTCAAACAACCATTGATGAAAAGAAAAAAGATCAAAATCATTCTTTTGACGTTCAAGCAAATGAAGAGAATCATGTCATTAGACATGAAAAGATTGACATGCATCAAGGTCCCAATCAAGCTAAAAATAATGCATGTTCATTTAAAGTTCATGAACTTGAATGAGTGTTGAATGAAAGAGCTGCCTTAGAGCTTGATGAAGATCTTATCATGAACATCATAGAGGAATTTTGTTCAAGTATTGAAGAAAAATCTCCTATGTCTAAAATTTGTAACCAACATGATGTAGAAGCAAGCAATGAGGTAACTCATTCTGATCAACTCAAAGTTGGAACTAGAAAGAAAAAACCAATCTTTGTTCGATCAAGGAGATTTCCAATCAGACATCTCACTTGGTTGGAGGCCAACGGAAAGATAGATATTTCACTTGTACCTAAGCATGAAGATACAATTAAAGAAGGGGCTAAACATGCATGCATTTGCAGTTCAACAGGAACAATATCAATTCATGGACCTACTTTTGGGCAGTGATACATATGATTTATCTCAAGAAAGTGAATTTGTTCATCTCTTCCAAAAGGTGTTGCATCAAGCATTGGCATCATTGCTCAAGTTGTTTGTGTTTCATGGTTACAAATTTGTCTGTGAACAGGCAAGATACTCTAAGCTATTGAAGAAAGACAACTATTTTGCAGAACCTGTCAACGAATTTGTTTAAAAGGTTTCAATATTTTGCTAGTTTTGTTTAGGATTGGTTTTTGTTTCCAATAAGTACATTTGCACAAGTTTATTTTGTTTTATCTAGGTTTTCTTTGCCCCAGTCGCATCATCTTTTTTGTCGTTTTATGTCTTTGATGCTTGAATTTGTAGCCCAATAGATACTAAGGCACTTAAAGATCTGGATTCTACATTCCTCATTTTTTTGGAGGAAAAATGAGGTGTGTTCCATTTGTCCTATATTTTGAATTCACAAAATTTTGCAACCCTACGCAATTTTCTCATGAATTCGTAGGAGAAATTATCTAAGTTTTGTGTTCAAAAGGATTCTTTTCTAAGGCAATCAATTGTACCTTGAATTGGCCTACATTTGTCATCCTACAGATGTCATTTCTGAAGGTTTCTGCTAAGTTTTCCTTTGTTTTTCTTGCAAAAATAGGTTTTTTCTTCCCTGATTGTAGGTACTCAAATTTTTGTAACCTTCGAGTCTTTGATTGGTTTTTCTTATTTTTTGGTTTGTTTTTGGTTTTGTTTCTTGATTATTTGGTTTGTTTTCATTTCTTGTTCAAGATCTTGCAATGTTGAAACAAAATTCCACCGAGGCCTCTTAAGTCATGTCAAGTAGTCTTTTTGTCAGTCATTACATAACATCTTGGGTGTCATTTACTTCCAAAACAAAATTAAAACTCCACCATTACATATTTGCAAGGGAATATGTGAACTTTAATGAGATTATAATGCATTGGTGGGATTTTTAAGCTTCATTACATGTTTTCTTTATAAAGTTGAAATGCTTGTAAATGTGCATTAGAAACTCATCCTTAGAATAAAAAAATGTTTTTAATAAACTTATACTTGTCAAGTGGGCTTTTTAAGATTGTTTGCAAATGCTTTCTTTGTTTTAAAGGAAGACATGTTTTGATTGAAATGATGTTCTTAAAACCCGTCAAGGGCATATACAAGTTATTATAAAAAGAGACCAAAGATATTTTGACTTGAAAACACATCTATAAAACCGATCGTGTCTATGGGGCAGAATATTTTCACCTTTGTTAACACAATATGTTGTTAACAATATATGTTAACAACACCTATGTTAGTCTATTGTGTTTATTTGCAAATTACTAACACATGTTAATACAATTGGCTAACATACATGTTGTTAATGTATTTTGTTAACAACATATTGTGTTAACAAAGGTGCAAATATTCTGCCCCATAGACAAGGCCTATAAAACCCGCCATTGCTCTTTTTAAAATATTTTTAACTTGTAAAGGTGTTCCAAAAGCCCTTCCTCATTATTTTAAAACCCTTTTATGATCTTTTTATGTGTCGAGAGGCTCAACAACTCATTTTTAAAACAAAGCAATGATTTTAGACATGTAATGTCAATTATAAATCTCGTTATGGCTGTTATAAATCACTTTTGCAGCTTGTAAAGTGGTTATAAAAGCTCGTCTAGGAAGATATAATCATTTTTTTAGGAAGGAGAGATTGTTTTTTTAAGATTGCAATGCCATTTAAAAATCTCGTCATATGGCATTTACAAGCAATAAAGGCTAATAAAAGCATTTCTTGCAGTATTTTGAGTTGCAATGTGATCTTTAAAACCTGTCTTAGGCATACGAATGCTTAGTTTTTAAGAACAAGTACATTTTCAGCATGCAACATCAATTATAAAGCCCGTCATTACTTCCCAACACTTGTGTTTTGAATTAAAAAGCTCATCATGATTGTTCTGATGCTTTTAACAGCTTGTAATGTGGTTTTAAAAGCTCTTCCTAGGGCATTTTAAGCATAGTTTTCAAGAACAAATCATTCTAGCAGTTGTAACGTTGCCTGAAAACCTCGTCCATGACATTTTTAAAGCATTTGATGATCATTTGCAGTGACTGTAAAATTGCAATTCTGGTTATAATGCTCGTCACTATTGTTGTAAGGCATTTTGACTTTCATTTCGATTCCAAAAGCCCATCATAGGGCATACAAATGCTTAGTTTTTAATTTAAAAAAATACACAATAGCGTTTGAGTTGCAAAGACATTGTAAAAACTCATTTTAAACTTGCAACGTCAACCAGAAAACCCATCTAGGGCATTGGACGCGGTTATTGGAAGAGAAGAACTCATTTTCAGCTTGCAATGATGAATTAAAAACCCGTCTAAGGATTTGGACACAGTTTTTCGAGAAGAAGAATTCATTTCAAACTTGTAACAAGACTTCCAAAGTTCGTCCAAAGGAAAGACAAATAAATCACAATTGATTTGCAACTTGTTTTCATATTTATAAATCGTGTGCTTCTTCTATTAGCGTCCTTTTTGACATCAATTACAAGTCGGCTTGCAATCATTAGCTAGAAACTTGGTTTTGTTGTTGAACAAGTCCAAATTAGATGTTATTCTCAAGCAATTTGATTCTCTTTCATGGTCATTTGTCAAGGAGTGCTCATGGACTAAATATGCATTGATTAAAGGAGCATTTAGTCAAGTTTGGTCACCTATTTAGCCAAGATTTGGGGATCTTTTCCCAAATTTGAACCAACAAATATTTGGAGTTTTTCTTCAAAGGTCAAGCATCTTTTTGTTCACATTTTGGTTCTCAGCAAGAGAAATAATGTAAGTTAAACAATACATGTTTTTTTCCAAATGATGCAAGTTGCAATACAAGTTATTCCCACAAAGAGAAAACATCAAGAGTGCATAATTTACCCACTTTCAAATGGAATTAAAAACCTCATTTGTAATTTTATCCTCCCAAAAAGAGCTAATTGTTTTCCCTACTTGCAATTGGAATCAAAAACCCCACTTGCAAGTGTTTTCCAAATGTATTTGAAGTTTCTTTCCAACCTGCAAGTGAACTTTAAAAACCCATTTGAAAGAAACAAACTCTCTCAAAATGACTTGTAATTGGAATTAGAAACCTCACTTATGAGTAAGAAGTACCCCCTCTTGTATATATATGAAGTTGCACCTCATTTCCATACCAAATACTTGCATTTCATCTACCTGCAGTGCTCCAGAAAAACCCCATTTTCATTTTTCCTCCCATTTAAAAAGCCGATTTCATTCACTTTTCTCCATCCTTTGTTTCTCAAAGGACTTCCGCTCATATCCTATAGGCATACTCTTCCAGATCTACAAAGTTCTAGCTTGAAAGATCATGTTATGACTTTTCTAGTAACTAAAGAACGACACAAGGCAAGAACAACAACATGATGGAGTCATACAAAGAAATGGATGAGTGATGGAATGATTGTGGGCATGGAATTTTTTCAAGACACAGATGAAAGGAAATGTTGAAAGGATGTTTTTTTCCAAAAAAGGATTTTGTGATGCAGAATGATCATAAATGTAGGTTCCTGTTTCAGTTCAAGATGCTTTCACCAAATCTGAACATATCAATCATGGAGCATCCTTTAGAAACATGAAGACTGACAAAGGATGATATAATAGGAGTCGTGTCTTGTGAGACACTTGTTTATTTTCATCATGCATTTTGTAAATTTGATATTGACAAATTACATGTAATGTAAAACATGATGTAATTTCATGTGATAGCATCACATGCAAAGCTGTAACATGTAACATCGCAGGACATCAGGACTTGCAATGTTGAATAAGTCAGCAATAGGTAGTTAGTTGTTGAACAGGTCAAATTTTTTGGGTTTCTCACACCTTTTTCTCTCAACCCCTCACCTATATATAGTACAGGGAAATTCATTGTAATTTTAATCTTTTGGCAATGTAAGAAAACTTTGCCAATTTGTATATGCACTTTAATACTTTGTGCTTGGATGCAGATTAAATCACTTTCAATAAAAGAGGCAACTTGCTTTGAAACTTTGTGTTTATTCAAGGTGTTATGTGACGACATTTTCTGAATATTTATTGTGAGTTTTATGCTTTGATCAAGAGGGATTTGGATTCAATCTGCTAGACTTTGAGTTGCATATTGTGTTTAGAGATATAGTTCAACTTGATCTTTTTGAAGACTTTGTGTCGCAAAAGGAAAATTTATTGTAATTGATAGTGGTTGAAAATACATAGACCTGAAAGACTTTCCACTTCAGTTATAAGTACTTTTATTAAGATTAGTGAATATTCAGTAAGATACTTTGTGCCTTACTGTTTGTTCAAATTATTGAATCTTTATTTGGGACAAGTACAGGAAACTTTGGGTTTCTGTATTTGTTCCACCAATATAAATTAGATTGGTGTCTTTGGCGTTGTTCTTACATAAACTCTCAAGCCATCAATATTATCGTAGCAATAGGAATTTTTTTTTAAGTTTTAGAGATGTTCATAAGTTGTTTGCAAATCATTCCTGAAAAAAAAAGGAATTGATTAAGGGAACTGCCATATTTTGTAATTTCTAGTTAGGTTTCTATTGAAGCCACCCACGGTAAGAAGGGAACATCCCCTATTGCTAAGAAGAGAGATAAATATCATAAGACGTTTCCTAAAGCTATAGTTTTTCAAGTTGTGGTCACAGTGACTCACAAAAATTTTAGCCAAGAAAAGGGTAACCTAAGCATAATCTTGTGACCAAAAACTGTATGATATGTCCTAGTATCCTATAGATGGAAGGACAAGGTATAATGGTGCTAATGGAGGAAGGTCATGAAGATCAAATATCTAAGTGAAAATCCCTCTTTTTACAAGATATTGAGGATTATTTTTCTCCTATTCTTGTCAAATAATTTGACTCTTGTTGACTTTTAATTGTTGATTTGTCTTGGAAATCTCTAGCAATGTGTAGGACAAGTTGGGATGTCAATGTTGGTCTCAACTTTGTCTCATTTTGAATAATCAAATGTAACAAAGAATACACTTAAAACGCAAAGACAAAATGTTTTTTTGTTTGATGGGAAGTATGAGAACAAATTTGTATGTTCAAAGCCCCCTTAGGGCCCAAATTTTCATTGGTATAACACAATCGAAGACACTTGAAAGATATTTATATTCAAGGGAAATGACTTCACAACAATACCACAACACACAACTTGGAATCTTCATCAACTCAAGCAACCTTGTCACACCTAGAATGGGTGCGCCTTCTTTTTTGTCTTTTCGAGACCCAATATATAGGGAAATAATGTCCCTCTCCTAGAAGGATATAAATAGCCTATAGAAAGGCAAACATTTTTGTATTGCTCAAGGGAGCCTTGTGGTGAGTAATCTTGGGAGCGAATTCTTCCCCACCCTTGCATTGAAATGTATCACAATGTTTGGTCAAAAAAAGGGTAGGCTACTAAAATAGTGTCTAGTGGACTTTTTTGGGGGTTTTCATAGTGGTTTTCTCAATTATAGAGGTTTTCTATCCCTTAGAACAACGATTTACATGCATCACATGGATACTAAGGGAGACTTCTGTCAGTATGGTGCACGAACACCCAATGATCTACATGCCTCCATGAGGAAATATTGAGTTTTGAGTTTAAAATTTATGTTTCAAGGTTTTAATAAGGTCTAAAATTCCATTTTTAACTTGTTTGTAGTATTTTTGAGTCTTAGGGTCTCTCTTGGGTTCAATTTTGTAAAAGTTGCAAAACTTGTCAATGTTTCCATAAGGATGCCAAGAGTTGGAAAATTCCTCCAAGTGGAATTATATCATTGTATTAAGGTATATTAGACCTATTTAAACATATTACTAATGGTTTGAGTCCACAAGGGTCTTGGTTATGGTCATTAGCAAGTTTTTTAAAGAAGTTGTCCTTGTTGACAAAAAAATTTGTCATGTTGTAAAATTGCACAAAGTTGCAAAAAGTGGGAAGTTGAAGAGTCAAAGGTAGCAATGGAGTATTTAGGTGGCTATAAAGGTTTAAAAATTTATTGAATTCATTGAATGGTCAAAATAAGGGGGTGTTGGTTGAATTTGAAAGCATTATACATATAGAAAATCAATAAAAAGGATGACATTTTTATAAATTACTATATTTTTCTGTTATATAAGTTTGTATGGCCTTGTATGGATTGATAATAACATAAAATAAATTTAAATTACTATATTTTCCTTTTAAGTCCCATTTCCTTTTTGTTTCATTCATTGTTGGTTGAGTTTTGAAAGAGTTATGACACTTTTAGTGAGAATAGGTCTGTAAATTTATTCTCTCTGTAAAGTATAGTCTGTTCAAGAAACATGTGGTATGGATTTTTTTTAATGATAAATAAATACTTGAAACCAATTTTGGAATTCCCTCTTATGTTTCTAGGTTCAAATTCAATTGGTTTGAGTCATTTTCATTAAAATTTGTGAAAGTTATACCATTTTTGTGTAGACGGGTCTGTTATAAAATCAAGGTTTCCAATTTTTGAAAAAAACATCATAATGTTCATTTACACCTTTGGATCTTAATGAAAATTGGGAATAAAGTATGTATCTATTTCATTTTCAATCTTAGTGAAGAGATTGTCTTATTTATTTGGTTTTTGAAATATATGCATGATTGTTCTCATGTTGCAGGTTGTTGTCCCAAACAAAAGGAGCCAAATAAGGAGGGTTTGATATGCCAATGCAACATTTGGCTGATTGAATTGTAAGAAGTGTCTTATAGGGTTATGAAGGATTGAAACATGATTTTTTTAATTATTATAAGGTGTCTCCAAAAAAGTTTGGTCCTTATGAACCATGGAAATCTTGATTGGGGTTTGTAGCCTATAATGCATAGTGTCATCGTGAAGAGGAGTTTCAAGTTATGAAGGGTGGTCAAGATTTTTGTTTGGGAATCAATACTTGGTGAGTCCTTGTTCATTTGAGTGTTTGAAATATCTAAAAAATTTCTTTTAAGGTGAACTTTGTGATGTGAGCACTTGTGTTGAGTTTGTAAGAAGGGCATGAGCCCATTGAAGTGAAATATGTATACAAGTTGTTGGTGGTGAACCATGCCTCTGCATCATGGTATGACACTTTTCATTGATCATGAATTTATTTACAACCACATTTTTTGTATAACGGTTCAAAAGAATCTTGGCTTTATTTGGTTACCGCTTGGGTCGTTCCCTTAGGTGAGTACGTTTTCCCCCAAGGAAGACCCTCTAGAGGAAAAGACAAACTCGATTTATTTTACACACAAGATCCATTGGAAAACAATGGGAGATGATACTCACTTTTATATCTTTTCATCAAAGGTATATGCATGTTCTCTTATACCCAAGATCCATGTAAGCAAGGGGAGAGGATACTTATGCTTTACGTTGGGATCTAAACACATAAAAGAAAAAGTGCACAAGCGCACCATACATGTCAAACACTTATTCTTTTTAAGAACCAGAAAAAAATATGATTTATTTTAAAAGAAATAAAGTTTCATTAACCATTTAGAAATCAAAATTTAAAAACAAGCAAAACCTAGATCCGCAAATCGTTAGTAGTTTTATTTTCATGTCTTCGACATATGTGTTAAACATATTAGTCCACCAAAGATTAGTCCAAAATACAAAAAAATGAAAACACTACCCATACTCAAAATGAACTAAAAACAACCACACTAACCAAAAACCGCCATTCACCCTAAAAAAACACTAACAAACAAAGACACTAACCAAATAATAACAAACAAAGACGCAAGCCTAAACAATAACTAAACAAAAAGACTAAATGCTAACACTAACATGGAACAAACATTAACCCATGACTAAAACCACTAACAAATAAATTAACTACTAAAAAAGCACACTAACAAATAAGATAATTAACACACTAACAAAATAAAATAGTTAAAAATTGAACAAAACCTACAAATTATGAAAAAAAGACAACTAAAAACACTAACAAATTAAGATCAAATGAATTGTTTAACAAAACATAATATGCGTTGCTATTTTCAATCTATAAAAGACACATGACAATTCAAAACAAGGTATGTTTACTATTTTTTTATTCTGCAAAATATAATGCACATTGTTGTTGGAGAGAATTCTTCAAAGAAATGTCATGCTTACTATTTGAAAACGCATGCATGTGAGTGTGGAAGCAAAAACAAGAAATGTAATATATTTGAAGCATAGACAACACACTCCAATTGTTTGATAATCACCTTAAAGAGATTTAATGTCCTTTGCCTATGAAATGTGGAATTAAGGACAAAGCATGTAGACCCTTTTTTTCTCTAAAATGTAATGCACGTTACTATTGTTGAACACACTCTGGATGCTAAGAGGTGGGTGAATTAGCATAAGCCAAAATCACACAAGAATAAACAACTAACTTCAATATTCACCACATGAGCAAGTAATGAATATAACCAATGACACATGAACACCAATAATTTATATGTGGAGAACCCAAACTGGGAAAAGTCATGATGAGAACTTGCCAACAAAGATAATTCACAGATGTATATGGTTTGTTTAAAAAATATGATAGGAGCTCACTACTCAAAACTTAAAACCAGAAATTCAATGCCAATACAACAATGAATACCTTAAATAAGATCCCACTGCTCCATACTTGCACACTGAGGCTAACTACCACAGTAGCAAGATACTACGAAGATCTTGTACATCCAAGACTGAGTGTCCTATGGAAAAGGTACATACAACTCTTCACAATAGATAAAGAGAGTTTCTCCTAATAATGTAGTTGATATGTACAACTTTGTCACATTGTCTCTGCCTTTTCTTCTCAGTTACATAAAATGACTTATTCTCTTCCAAAACTCTGCTTGTAGATCTTCACTAGTTTTCCTACACTCACTTGCTTCACAATTACATTTTCACAAAGTACAAATTTTACTTATATCCAAGATAGATCATTGGAGATTACACCAAGGCCAACCATTCAAAATGATACTACAATTTAAGTTACAAGTTGGTCATGATAATAACAAAATGTAATAAGTTCCCATTCTAGAAGCATCCAAACCAAAATATAGAATGGACCCAACAGGATAAGAGATGGGCATTAAATGAAAAGATCACACATAACATGAACTCGTATGGATAAGAGATAAACATTAAATATATAACCCAAACCTAAATCAAGAAGCATGATCAACTTTGGGAGAGAGAAGGACCATGAACACACTACACATAGCCTGATGCATGATTCACAATTAATAGAACAACTTCCATATCCATCTCAAACATTTAGAAGCACACTAGTCAAAGAGGTACTTGACTTGCCAACTGTATCCATACCTACAAATGCCATGGTGAGATCCACACACCATGTCAGGAACAATATCACTTGCCAACAATCCCTGTCAAAAGACATCACAATAGGTTTCTAGACAAGATCACAAACTGATGATAACTGCAACACTTGAAGATATTATTTCTAGAACACCATGAACACTTTTTGAAACACTAAAAAATACCAAAACCTGAATACAATACAAAACACATCTACATATTCTAAACCTTTATTTCTGAAACAGAAACCTTCTAGAAGGAACAATTGTAAGAACAATTGTAGCACTTTCATATGCAACTGCAAAACTCTGTTACTGAACTACTGTCATCCAGACATAACCAAAGACATCTATACCTAACAAAAACCTTTGAAGTACTTAATACAATTTCTATAATACATCATTTTCTTCCAATTTTATGTAGCACCTTGTCTTCCACTAATCTATAGGTTCAGTAGCACAAACATGTCATACACACAATCTTACTTCTCCGAATATTAAAAATATTCAAACCACGGTATTTGAGAAAACACAAACACCTTCAGAACACAATGTCTGACATCAATGAAAATAGACAACCAAAAATACATTTCCAACAATCTCCCCTTTTTCATTGATGGAAAATAACCAGAAAAAATATTTTACTAAGATATCAATTACTATTAACTCCCCCTTACTTATCTTTCTTCCCCTTTTCCATCAAGGAAAACGACCAACAATATAATTATCAATGCTCTCCTTAAGAACAACCACTATAATCATTCCAAAAGCTCCCCTTGACATATGTACCACTTTTATGCTCTTATTTAGGAGGGGAAACCACCTCAAGCTTCTCCTGGAGAAACTCAAAAGTATCTTTCACCGTAGATTTAGTAAATATGTTTACAATTTTCTCTTTTGTAGAAATGTGCTCTAATCTCGGATCCTTTTCAACAACCCTTTCTCTCAAGAAATGGTATTTGACTGATATATGCTTTGTTCTTGAATGTATTACTAGATTTTTTGAAATATTAATTGCACTTATATTGTCACACATAATAGGAATGACTTCATCAAATGTCACTTTTATGTCTTTGTATGTATGTTTCATCCATAATACATAATACATAAGTACGACAAGATACAACAACAATGTATTCTCTCTACAATAGATACAAATACTAAATCTTGTTTTTATTGAGCCATGAAACCAATCTTTCACCTAAGAAGAATGTAACATCACTAGTGTTTCTCTTTTCATCAACACTTCCTACCCAATCAACATCAGTAAAGGCCTTCAACATGAATTTTCCTTCCCTTTTGTACCATAAACCATAATCCTCTATTCCCTTTAAATATCTAAAAATTCTTTTCACAACTTGTTCATGGGTAAACTTCGGTTTTGCCTGAAATCTATAAACCGAACACACACCCTACATTTTGTCTAGTCTTGAAATAGCTAAGTACAACAATCCACCAATCATTGATCTATACTTTGCCTGATCTACTTCTAGAGAATCGTCATTCTTTTCTTAAATTGCAGCCAACATTCATAGGAGTTGCGATAGTTTTACAATCCCTCATGCTGAACTTCTTCATCTCATTTATATATATTTATTTAGAGATATAAATATTCCATCATTATAATGACTAACTTGTAACCCAAGAAATAATGACAACTCACGAGTCATTGCCATTTCAAATGATTTTTGCATTTTTGTTGCTAGCTCCTTACACAATTTATCCTCTCCACCAAATATGATGTCATCAAAATATACGTCAACTATCAACATTCAGTCACTTCCATTTTAAATTAGAGATTACTATCAGAATTTCCTTTCTTTATATTATCTTGTATCATATATTTGTCCAATCTTGCATACCAGGCCCTAGGTGTTTGTTTCAGACCATAGAGTACCTTCTTCAATCTGCATACCATATCAAGTTTTTTTGAAAGATTAAAGCCTTCTGGTTGTTCTGTATAGACTTTTTATTCGAGTTATCCATTTAAAAAGGCTAATTTTACATCCATTTGATATATCTTGAACTTCTTGTAAGCAAAAAAAGAAAGAAACATCCTTATAGCTTCCATCCGAGCAACCAGAGCAAAATTTTCTTCAAAATTAATTTCTTCAACTTGTGAATAACCTTTACATGCCAATATATCCTTGTTTCTTGTAACTTGTCTTTGTTCATTCAACTTGTTCTTGAATACCCATTTGGTTCCTATCACATTCTTATCCACCGGTCTAGGTACCAGTTCCCAAGTTTTGTTCTTCTCTATTTGATTTAATTCCTCTTGCATTGCTTTAATCCATCTCTCCTCCTTGCTTGATTCTCCATAATTATTGGGTTCATTTATTGATAGAAAATAACAATTTACCTATTCTTATGATCTGGCAATTCTTCTCCTTGTTTGTACACACTTGTCTTTCTCGCCGATTATCTAATCTTTTGAGATGCCTTTGAACATATTTAATTGGTGTCTTCACAATGACTTCCAATTTTGTTTCTTCAACAAATTTTCATCTTTGTCTTCTTTTGGACCATCCTATTGTTTTGAGATAGGAGTAAACTCAAAATCACTATCTACCACTGGAGTAAGATGACTCTAGTCCTCACATACCTTTACCTTTTTACTTTGAACAACATTGTTCAGCCTCTTATTCAAACATTGGTAAGATTTCTAGTCTATTGCATAGCCCAAGAAAATTCCTTCATCTACTCTTGTACCAAATTTTTCCAAACCATCTTCATCTCTTCTAATATAGAACTTGCTTATGAAGATATTGAAGTATCTCACAATAGGTGACCTCCCATACCACAACTCATAGGGTGTCTTTGAATGTTTTTCTATGATATGAACCCTATTAAGAAGATATACCACAACATGCATAACATCCTTCTAATATACATTGGTCAGATTAACATCCTTTAACATATTTCTAGCCATTTCAACAACAATTGTGTTCTTCCTTTCAACCACTCTATTTCACTGAGGTGTCCTTGGAGTAGAAAATTGTCTTCTTATTCCATTCTTTTCAAAAAAAATCATTAAATTCCTTTGAAATAAATTCTCTACCTCTATCAAATCTTAAGAATTTAATTTTATAATCTATTTTATTTCCTACCATTGATGTAAAGATTTTGAATTTTGTAAATGCTTCATACTTCTCTCTTAAAAATGTGTCCCAGGTCATTCCTGAGTAATCATCAATTAACAACATAAAGTACCTTCACCATTGATACCTTTTGCTCGTGTCCGTCAACATACGTCAGTATGGATCAACTCCAAAAGTTTTCTAGATGAATATTCCTTGTTTTTTAAAGTCCTTGTCTACTTTCCAATTTGACATTCTCTGCAAACAGTGTCAGTATGTTTCACAACTTTTGGCAAATCTCTAACAACTTCAATCTTGCTGATTTTGACCATGTTTTCAAAGTTCACATGTCCTAATCTTTTGTTTCATAACCATATTTCATTACATTGAGTTATAAAATATAGATTCTCATTTTTTTCTTCAATATAATAGATGTTACCAACTGTACTAGATACCTTCTACAACTATTTTCCCAATCATTTTCCTTTTGATGACACATTCATCATTCTTTAAAAACACCTCATAACCGTTCTTACACATTTGACTAACACTTAGCAGATTATATTTCAAACCTTCAACATAATCAACATCATTAGTATTACACTTACCATCAATTGAAATGGCTCCAATGCCTTTGATTTGAGCACATTATTCTCCTACAAATCTAATTGCTCCTCCATCGTATTTTTTAACTTGATGAATCTTTTCTTGTCATGTGTCATATGATTTGAACATCCTGAATCTATAATCCATGCTCCTACAGCATCTTTTGCATGTAAAGCAATTTCCCCAATTTTTATCTCTTCCTTTTGGGAGATAGCCAAAATTAGAGAATCCTCAATTATTTGATTAGTATCCTTATTCTCAGATAAGTATTATTCCATGGAACATAAGCCTTTTTTACCCTTTCCTTTGAAACTTATTCTTTTTCTAAAATCACCTTTCTTTTAATTGCCTTTTTTATCATCATCTTCTAACTCGCTAAGATATTCCTTATACTCAAGTAATCATTAGAAAAATGTCTCATCCTTCCACAATTAAAGCATTTAAAAGGTAACTTACCTTTGTATCTACCGACACCTTGCTTGAATCTTCTTGAAAGATACGCTTTAGCTTCCTCCCACATCTCACATTGCTCAATTTCAGCATCTTCAATAGCTCTAAAAGCAATTTCTCTTTTCCCTTTCAACTTATGCAATCTGAAATGTAGAAAGTGAACCAATAAGTTGATCAATTGAATACTAAATTAGATCATTGGTATCTTTTATTGAACAAGCCATTAGTATGAATTCCTTTGGTAGGGTTAATAATATCTTCCTTCTAACATCTATATCTTCTAGATGTCCATCGGAAGGTTTGATTCCATCTATGACTATGTATATGTAGCTTTCAACACTCTCATTTTCTACCTTTCTTAAGACTTCATACTTTTGTTTGAGATTCATTAGTCTTTCTTTCTTTGTATTTAAATATCCTTCATATACCAAGACCAACTTATCACATATCTATTTAGCACCTTTTAAACCTTTCACCTTTCACCTTTCCAAACGTTGTGTCACATAAACTACTAAAAATGGTTTCACTAGCTTTCACAATAGCTTCTTTTTGTCTTTATTCACTAGTAGGCAAAGGTCTTAGAAAGGGAGGATAGAAACCAATTTGAATAGCCTCCCAAATACCATTCTACAATGTTTCTACATACACTTCTATCTTGTCCTTCTAATAAGGAAAATTAGTGTCATCAAATACGAGAGCCTAAAAGTGCAAGTTTTGTGCCATCCTAGATCTACCTCAAGCAAATAAGCTTTCTTCAAGAGGAACCTTTCTCTAATACCAATTTTTGAACAAACTCTGGATGTTGAGAGGGGGGTTGAATCAACATAAACCAAAATCACACAAGAGTAAACAACCAACTTCAATATTCACCACATAAGAAAGTAATGAACAAAACCAACAACACATGAACACCAAGATTTTATACGTGGAAAACCCAAATTGGGAAAAACCACAGTGAGCACTTACCCACAAAGATAATTCACTAATGTATATAGTCTAATTAAAAAATATGATAGGAGCTCACTACTCCGGAATTTCAACTAGAGGCTCACTGTCAATACAACAATAAATACAAATAGGAGCTCACTGCTCTAGACTTGCAAACTGAGGCTCACTGCCAAAGTAGCAAGATACTGCAAAGAACTTATACACCCAAGACTCACTATCCTAGGGACAAGGTACATACAAATCCTCACAATAGATAAAGATAATTTCTCTTGATAATGCAACTGATATGCACAACTCTGTCACACTGTCTCTACCTTTTCTTCTCACACTAATAGATTTGACCATAAATTTCGACCAAAATTCTCGACCAACTAGCAAAATTGTTTGTTTTGGTCGCAATATAAAAGTTAACTTTTCTTTTTTTTACTTTTATGCCCGTGTTGGTAGAAATTTTCGACCAACACGTGCATAAAAGAAAAAAAAAGAAAACATAACTTCATTTTACCACTTTCTAGGTTGCAGAGCAGTGCGGCACTGTGGCTTGTCGACTTAATTTAAGGGCTTTCCAAAACCAGTCTGGTAAGGTCTTGCACACCACAGAAAGCTCCTAAAACGGACTGGCTTCTTTTTGACTTTTCTGTATACGAGAGGTCTGGTGAATGTCTACAGCCTGAAGAATGAGAATGCAACCACTTTGGATTGCCATTATAGGTCTAGGGTTCAAGTAACCACAGGTGCCTAGTTTTGATCTGTATAAATACAGTCACCTCTGTCAGAATTTGGGCGTCAGAATTTGGGCTTGATCTTTTCAAAAATTTTGATTGAT
>MU227126.1:243920-258561 GCA_018584345.1 Thuja plicata
TTAGATCACTCTGTAATCCATCATCAGGATGAGAAAGTGCAGGATGTATGCAAAATGTCAAATTATAGGCAAGGCATGCGAACTGTTTTATAGAACGCCTAAAAAAATTTTCGACCAATAATTGGTCGAAATTTCCACCAATGATTGGTCAAAAATTTCCACCAATGATTGGTCGAAATTTCAACGAAACCCCAGCACAAATAGCACAAACAACATGCACAATGTCCGACCAATAGCTCGTGGAACTTTCGACCAACTATTCGTCGAAATTTCGACCCATAGTAAGATGGTCGAAATTTCGACACCAAAAATTTCGACCAATTTGTTGGTCCAAATTTCGACCAACTTTAGTCAAAATTTCGATCAATATTGGTCGAAAATTGGGGTCAAATGTACTAGTGTCAGTTATATCAAATGAATTATGTTCTTCCAAAACTCTGCTTGTATATCTTCATTGGTTCACCTACACTCACTTTATTTACACTTACATTTTTACAAAGCACAAACTATACTTATATACAAGATAGATCATTGGAGATTACAACAAGGTCGACCATTCAAAAAGATATTACAATTTAAGTTACAAGTCGTTCATGGAAATGACAAAATGTAATAAGGTCCCATGCCAGAAGGATCTAAACCAAAACATAGAATGGACCCAATCGGATAAGAGATCAACATTAAATGTATTACCCGGACCTAAATCAAGAATCATGGTCCACTCCAGAGAGAGAGCATGAACATGCTACATAGCTTGATGCCAGATCCATAATTAATGGAACAACTTTCATAGCCATCTCAAAGGTGTAGAAGCACACTAGCCGAAGAATTGCTTGACTTGCCAACTATATTTGGACCTCCACACACCACATTAGGAACAATATCACTTGCCAATAGTCCATGTAAGAAGACATCACAACATGTTTCTAGACCAAACCACAAATTGATGATAACTGCAACACTTGGAGACACTATTTTTGAAACACCGGGAATACTTTTCAAAACACCAGAAAACACAACCAAGACCAAAATGTGAATAAAATACAAAACACATCTCCATATCTTCAACCTTGATTTTTGGAACAAAAACCTTCCAGAAAGCATAATTATAAGTACAATTGTAGCATTGTCATCTACAATTGCAAAACTCGGTTACTGAACCACTGCCATCCAGACATAACCAAAGATTTATGGACCTAAGAAAATAATTCTGAATCACTAAATACAATCTCCATAATACATCCATTTTTTCCACTTATCAATAGAACCGTGTCTTCCACTCATCTATAGGTTCGGTAGCACAAACATGCCCATCACACAATCTTACCTCTACAAATATAGCATACTTCCAAACCACAGTGTTTGAGAAAACACATACATCTTTAGAACACAATGTTTGACATCAATGAAAACAAACAACCAAACATATATTTCCAACAACTGTTGGACAAAATAGACCTTGCACGTTAAAGTGTTTAAAAATATGTAAAATGTGAAACAAAGACAAGGTAAGTTAACTATTAAGTATCTATGAAATGCATGACTACATCTAAATTGTTTGATCAAACAGCAAAAAGAGATATCATCACTGCAAAATGTGGATGCATAGATTAGCACGTTGAATGCTCTTAAATCTCCAAACAAAAATAGAGAGCATATGTAATTAATAAGACATGATGTATAAACAAAAGACATTCAAACTAATTATAACTATTTCAATAAAATACAATGTTAGTTATAAAACTCAAATCTTTTGGCAATTAGTATTCACATGGTTAATTATCTGTAAAAAAATATTAAGTTGAGAAACAACTTAACATTATAGTAAATGTGTGTTTGTCTTATGGGTTTTTTTTTTGACAACTCATATATTTAGGAGTTTGTTTATTTTTTAGTCATGATTTTTTATAGAACATTTCCTATAATATAGGAAATACAAGTCTTATACACATGTAAAGTATATTGGACAAAAAGAAGCACAAATAGTCTTATTTTTGCAACTTCTTTTGGTGCACATAGCTCTTATATGATATCAGAGCTAGATATGTCTATAGATTCTTTGGACTGGCTTTAGGAGTTGGGCATTGGAGTTAGATGGAAAAAAATTAGGCGTCATTGCATGTATGGTTTGATTTTCTATTCCATTTCTATAGCATTGTGTAGCTCAACGAATGATGTTGAGAGAAGACGTGATATTTCTAGTTGGAACTATGAAGATTCATTGTATAGTTTGATCTGGTCATGATAGTATATGTTTCAAATCAGGCAATTTTATTGTGGTACGATGTATCTGCATTGATTGACTTGGGTTTTGGATTTCTGTCGATGTGTCACATTTCAAAGCCTGTGTTCAGGAACATATTTGGAGGCCACATGCATCGACCATCCTTAAATATCACACGCTTAGGAAAAAATTAAGCTTGGAAAAAGTAAGTCAACTTTGACTATTTAGCACTTTTTGTCTAGAAGTCACTCCTTAATGTGTGATGTTTACAACCGGAGGCATACATCTTCCTTCATTCTCGACATTTTCACATTGTTTGAAGGAGGCCCTCCATGTCCTATCAAGGGTCTTAAGCATTACATTGTATTTTAAAAAGCTTTCTCTATTGCGTATTTCCCTCATTTTCCAGCAGAATGCTCATTTTATTGGTTGCAGAATTGTAACTACCACGCCAGACGATTTCTCTAATATGCACTTGGGTTCAAGTTTAGCTTTGATATTTTCTTGTAAGTGTTGCCATCACCTTTGAAGGATTTTTCATCTTTCATGCCGAGGACTTAGCGTTGAAGGTTGTCACTCTAGGTAGAATGCTAGAATTTCATGCTATCGATACAATTACTTGATCAACTATGGCAAACATGGCTCATTTTATCTTACATTCAATTTATTTGCAGACACATTTTACATCTTCCTAGTTAGCACGACACTTTCCACATTTCTTTTTTGTTGACTGCTACTCTTCCCGTATTTGTAGAGGTGGATCGCACCTTTCTTGTAGGGTCATATTCATCAATTGGCAGCGAGTAAGGCAAGAGGATTGGTTGATATTTTTCTTGATCGACATTTTATATTTGGTTTCTTTGTGATGAGACTAGGCGTTTATCATTGCACACGTCATCGATTTGAATGATATTTTCTGAGTTGATTGGTCCTCTCTGCAATTTTCTTGGTTGTTGAATTATATTTGGAATTTGGAAGACTATTTTTTGTTTTTGTAATTCAGTGATCACATCTTTATTTCTTGTATTAAGGTGACATTTCCAATTTTTGTTAGAGGCATAAGATTTCTCTTAGTTGACCTTAAGGCCAGTTAAGGTGCCTAGAAATGATTTTGTCTCAAAGTTGAGGGTCCTCCATGCTTCTTTATTCATGATATTGAAGATCAAAAGCTTCTTGAGGAGCCGATTGTGGCATCTTTGATGCATTTTTATATCATATTTGTTTAGAATGTGAGTCAAGTTATTAATAGTATTTAGTTGCATCTTCAGTCTACTTTTATAGATTGAATGCTAATGATAAGTCTTAAATTAAAGATAAATTGTTATTAAATAATTTAGTGTTTCAAAGTATCACTAAATTAAGTTGTTAGCTATTATGACAAATTTGTAAAAGTGTCAATTTTTTTTGGATTGCATGATCAATGGTACATGACACTCCTTGTAAGAAGTTCAGATCAAAGGGGGAAAGATATATTCTTTCCTCATAATTGATGAAATGAGCCTCAAAAGACAAATTTGTTAAGTATCAAATCAATTGGAGGCATCAGACAATAGAGGAAGGAGGACAATCAACATCCTCTCATCAGTCACCAACGATGGGGCTGCTTATTAGCTTTGGTGGAATTTTATGTTTAGTATGCAACATGATATGATTTGCTTTTCAATGTTCCCCGTTGTGTGAATAAGTGTTAATTTCACATTGTGGGGGGGACTAATAACCAATGTTCTATTCACATTTCGTGTTAAAATGACTAAAGTCAAGGGAAGCTTCCAGTGGCAGTGGTGATTGTCTATGTTGTTTGAAATTGAGTGGAAGCAATCAATAATAGTGACTACAATTAATAACATTGTGTCATTATAGCATATAATGTGAAACCTTTTCTAGTATGGCTTTTTCATATTTGTGATATGTATGTTGATTTCTATATAACTTCCTTAATGTACAAGCATAGTGGCGAACAAAGCTCTAGAGTAAGTTAGTTCATGGATCTTGAAAGGGTTTGAGGTGTTCTTGTTCATGTCAAGGTTTGTGGTAAGCTTGTTTAAAACCATGGAAGGAGAGAGACTTTTGTTTGAATCAAGATCATGAGCCACAAGCATTGGCTTACTATAATTGGAAGTACTAAGGTGGAGAATGTGGACATCATCAATATTGTAAATGGTTGTATAGGAGAGGATCTTACTACAGAGATCCTCTGATTGTCAAACTTCTTGGAAGTATGGTCGGTCGATGATATTAGAAATGAAAGCAAGATAAGTTCTTGTATGTGATCATTTGTAGAAAAATCCAAATAGTAGTATGCAGACTTAAAAGTGTGCATAGGCATACAATTCTATTTCCAATTTGTGTGATGATTTTTCTCTCCATGTTGACACTAAGGGTGGGTGTTGGGAATCAGTGTTCACACGTTAAATTATGTGTAAAAAATATAAATTAGTTTGTGGACTGTGAAAATTTCAGGCATCTAACAAATATTAAGTTGAGAAACAACTTAATATTATAGAAAATGAGTGTTTTTATTATGGGTTGTTTTAACATCTCATATATTTAGGATTTTGTTTATTTGTTAGTCATGAGTTGGTATATGACGTTTCCTATAATATAAGAAATGCAAGTCCTATATTTATGTAAAGTATATTGGAGAGAAAGAAGCACATATATTCTATGTCTAATATTTTTGTAGCTTCTTTATGTGCCTATAGTTCTTATAAAATCCACATCTTTTGTCATTTCCATGCATGCAAACATCCCAACAAATGTAATCAACAAGTATAAAACCAAAATCCACAATCTTCAGCAACATTTCTTTGCAAAATGTGGAAGCACGGACATCACATTAACAATTTGACAGAACGCCACAAAGAAATGTCATCTCATGTAATACCATGTTTGTTGGATTAGTACATTTAGATTTGATTTAAAAACCCCATTGACATCATGGATGACATATTAATTTTCCTTAACCCATGTACCTACACATTTGGATCATCATGTGAGACCCAAATTTGTATTAAAATTTTATTTAGAACATATTTTATCTTTTCTCCAATTTTATTTCACTACAAAATATGAATTGCCAATGAAATGAACTTACACCAAGAAGTAAGTAGAGACAAATTGGTTGAGTTGTCCCAAATATTTACCATCCAGGCTATTCACTGCACTTGACGCCAAAAAACATAAAACCAATGTTACATGAAAGAATTTTTTTTTTTAAATACACCTTGTTCAAATTTTAAAAAAAAATCTTAAAAAATGTGTGCTTTCTTCTAATTTGTATGTATCATTACTAGCATTGTAAGATAATTTGGTTGTTTCTATGATAGATCTTCAAGTTTTAAAAAAAACATGATTTGTCAAATCATACTTGTACATGTGTTGCCCCTTTATTCTATTGTACCAACATAATTGAATATTGATGTCTTCTAGCCTATCCAAAAGGTCAATGTCATTATGGTAATCAAATATCCTATTATTATTATTATTATTATTATTGCTCCATATTCTTTGAAACCTTCCAATGTACAAGGTTCCACAAGAAACACCTTGTCTTGTACTTTGATAAACACCTTTTCTTGTAGTACATTCAATGAGAGGTATTTCAATTTCTCTCAAACAACACCCCACAATCTGATCCAATTCCAAATTGCTAATTGAAACACCCTTTTGCAGGCCCCTCTCATCAGGGAAAACTTTAAGAAACCCCCTTCTGGGAAAAGGTGTAAAATACTGGTGAATCCTCCATTACTTTGGGGCAGAAAATTTAATATTGTTGGCGAAATTTTTTAATTTGAATAGAAAAAATATTATTTCTACTGGCGATTTTTTCCAATTATATGAAAATTCTATTAAATCTTGGCGAATCTTTCATTATTGAAAAAAATCGCAGTGACAAGCACACATACCGAGAAATCATTATTATTCGATGGGGGTTTGGGGGCAGCGCCCTCAAGACGGGGTCTTAAGGTTTCATGAGTTAATTTTATATCTTTTAACAGGAACCAACCCTACTTTTTATAACTGTTGGATGATCCCAGATGGATGGCAGGAGTTCTATTTCAGGCCAAGGTTTAAAAGGACACAAGATTCCCCCAAAAGTCTCTGAAATAGAGACACACGTCAAATCTATTTCGAGACAAAGTTTTCAAAGTCAAAGTTTCATTGAAAGTCTCCAAAATAGAGACACATGTCACGTAACCTGTACCCTAACCTTAAATATCGACCTCGTATTGGCGAATATGGTTGTCAATTACGACAAGCTTTGGAAATTGTAGGCGAAATGTTTCAATTAATAGTGTCCAACAATTAATTTGTTTGGCGATATTGTGAGAGAAAAAGATAAAAATACATAAACCAATAGGCGATGGGCCTGAGCATTCAACCCAATATTTATAAAGTTCGGGTGACATGGACAACCTGATTTACACATTATATTCGCCAAATCTCTGGTTGCGGACATGAGAGATTCACCAAATGGTGAATATTCGCCACTAAAGTTTTCCCTTCCGCTCATGTCACCTAAAGTAGACCACATTCCTCACTTTTATCAACCTAGCTTTGGATAATGTTGAATTTCCATTCAACTAACTAACCAAACAAGCTTTGAACATATCATTATCATCAAGCTCTACCATTGGTTTTACAACTTTATTTATATTTTCATCAATGGAATCTAAAATTTCATCCAACTCATGCCTCCACTCACTTTCCATTATTTTCAATTCACCGTGATTGTGTGCCACTGCAGACATAGATTGGAATATAGAGTTGGAATGAGTTGGTAGAGAGATGTCAACTACTTCATCCACAACTTGGAATGTTGGATAATTTTGGTCCTTTGTTCATGGTTTAACCCACCAAGAAGATTGTGTGAGATTCTTTGGGCACATGCCAAGAGTTGAGTAAATGTATTGTGCATCCTTTAATCTTGTCTTGAGGGCTTTTATAGTTTTATCATTTATAAATATTGAATCATATTTTGATAATATGTTAACATTCTTTATCCTTTTTTGGTGCAATATATTCTAGATAATTTCTTGCTTCTTGTGAGATTTATTAAAATGAAGGCCTTGGGGAATTGATTCTTCTTCTACAACTCTATTAAGGGTTCCAACGGTGTGATGTGAGTCAATGAAATTATAAGCCCTTTCTACTCCAACCATCCCACCAAACTTGCTAAAGAATTTCTCACATACATTTGACCCAATCAGGTGTAAAACACATGGCAAGAGAGAGTATTTATCTCAAAACAATCTCAACAAAAAAACTACAAAGTGGCAAAAAAATTTCACATCATGATATGCCTCTATGCTAATGAAATCTATGTTGACATTATTATTAGATTCTTTTTGTATCCAACATAACCATAATGTGAAGAAATGATGAACTTGTGAAGCATTTTATACTCTTTCCCAAAGAGTCAAACTCTAAGACATAACAATGTCAATGTAGTAAGAAATAATCATTAGATATATCTATGTGCCTAGTGCCCTCTCTACCCTTCCACTATATGTATTTCTCATCTCTTTCAAAACACCTATGAGCATGCTTTGTGATGCAGTCAAGGATGGAAAAACCTCAAACCATTAAGATATCGAGAAACTTGTTCAACCTCCTCATCTATATAACCCGATATGATGTTCAACTTGTAGAACTCTTCAATATATAAATTTTAACACTTAGGTCTCTTTGCTTCAAGTTCTGCAACTTTCTAAACAAACTTACTTGGTAGTCCTCAGTAAAAAACTTAGCCTTCGACTTATTCACCATCCTATCCCAAGATTTGATCTTGTCTTTACCCCTTCTCTGTCGATTTGTCTACTAATGTTCCCACCATATGGATGCATGTTCTTTTAACTTAGTGCAGGCATACTTTACCTTCTTCTCTTCATTAGTTCCTTCAAGTTCAAAATACTTGTCCATTTCTATGATCTAATCTATCAATTCATCAACATCTAGGTTTTCATGATAATAAGGTGGGTTGAAATGAGGTCTCCTATTAACATTAGTCAAGGCTCTGATGAACCTCTCCTCTTCATGATTCAATTCTAGTTGTTGCCCATTGTTCTCTCCTTCTACTGTTGGTTCCTAATTTTGTTCATCTCCTTCTTCATCACTTGCATCTTCTATATGTTGTCCTCTCCTTTGAGCAATCTCTACTTCTTCCAATTTGGCATAAATTTGTTTCAACAAGTCTAAGACTGTTGGATCTGCATTCCTAGCTCCACCTCTAGCATTTCTCTTGGCCATTTTCATAATCCTTAGTAGTTGTAGGTCAGATCCTTTCAACTCCCACCCCATAAGAAAACCCTAGGTAGTTGCAAAACCCTATTCCAATACCACTTAATGTAGTCAAGGATGGAAAAACCTCAAGGAGATCAGTCTAATCCTTGCAACAATTATTACACTGTGGAAACAATAAGCCAAGATGGATAAAAATGAGAGATCAACCTTCAATTAGTATCCTAAAATTATTTACAACAGATCTGCAACATGCAGCCTCACATGTCAAGCATACAGGCCTGATTATGATCAAAAAACCCTTTAAAAAACCCTAGCCAAACTAAAGTCAAATAATCTTATGAAGATCACCTACCCCTTAGGAGCAAGTCCATAAGCTTATAAAGCAAGCACAACACCAGGTCGGCCTAGGAAAGATCACATTTCCCAATAATTGAGAAAAAGTGTTACAACAAATAGGTCAAGACCCAAAATCATCAGGTTCAACCTCTAATATAGGAAATAAGACATGTGATCATACAATAAAGTCAGCCTCAAATGTAACAATGAGCTAGTAGGATCACACACAGAGATTCCCATCGAAAGATCAAAAAATGATCGGAAAACACAACGACTGACCGGGAAAATGAAGAATAGGACAATCAAGCAAAGAACCTATAAAATCTCATGCACGATGAATCGAAATGATGTGCGATCATAGGATAAGGTCCAACACAAAGCCATGAACACACTGTAGCGACCGCAACACAAAATAAAAACCACATATCAACCCCTAACAGAAACACCAAACTAATCAAATAGGAAGAAAAAATTTGTTTGTTGCAAAATTGCTAAGATCCCAAGATTGTCCTGCATTACTTTGAAGCAATGCGTTGTGCCAAACCCCAATTTTGTTGATCTATCCTCTCTAAATATTTACTTTTAAGCTTATGATCATCCTCTTTAAAAGTGTTAAAAACTATCATAACATTATTATAAATTATCATCTCTTCTCCTAAAACCAAATCTCACTAATTACTAAGTAAAGGATTCACTATCTTTTTTTTGTTGTGGATGTAATCTTGGTCATAGAATCCTATTACATGGAAATCATTATAAAACCCACTTAGTCTCCACCCTTCCCAAGGAATTTGATATCAAATACCTTTTTTTTTAACAATAGTCCATCAACATAAGTTCTCTTCTTTTACTATCCCCATCTGAGGAATTAGCAACAATAGGTCCCAAATTATTTTCCACACATGTCTTCCATAAAAATCCTATGTTTTCTCATTGTTGATGAACAAATTTTTTATTGAGCATATTTCATGTTGGATGAGAGACCACAACCAAATGAGGAAGATTTTCATGTAAAGGGTTTGCAATAATAACACATGCATAGTGGAAAATAACATTGTGCTTTAAAAGAATTTGTTATGATATCATAGACTACAACTCCCTCACCAACTATCACCAAGAAATGTGATTGACATTGATGTTCTTCCTTAGTACCACAAAACCCACCAATGTATCACCTTTTTCTACTCATCTAACATAATTTTTCACAACAGCTTCATCTTTAGCAAGGTACGCAGGATTTGGGCCACCTATACCATGTTTAATTGTATAAGAAGCGTACGCTTTTCCTACTACCAAAAAAATGTAGTCATGCTATGCCAGGATGTATTCCAATGACATTCTAACTTACCTCAAAGTTGTATAAATTGAAGGACCATCCAGATTCAAACTAATAAAGCTATGTAATTTAGGACCTCCTCATAACTTGATCGTCTCATAAAGGGATTCAATGGATGTACTATAGCTTCTCATTATCTTTGGATGCATCATTTTGTGAAAGATATCCTTGACAAAAACCCAAACTGCATATTTACCTTGTAATTTTCCTTGTTTATATGCCTCACACACATACTTGCAAAACCTAAAGAAATAATTCATTTATGTCGATTCAAACAAATTATCTTTTAGGGATCTCATTCTAATAGAGAGTATAGAAACATTTGTATTTTCCCACCAAAGAGCTCGCATTGTTGATCTTTGGCTAGCATTTGAAACCCTAACAACTACTCTGAGTTCATTTTGAGTCAAATAGTCTAGTCGTCTCCCTCTTTTTGTATCCATCTCATGTCTTTTATTGGCACACCTTAATTCACGATATAAATACATCCTAAAGTCATCACATTTGGAAATCATCTTACAAAAGTTTCATGCCAATAATTCAAATGGTTTCCCTATCTCGTAAGCCATCTTGCAATGAAAATGCCTATATGTGTAATCAATACGACATTCATTACCCTCATAACATAGCACCATCATGGTATGCTTATCTGTGACCCATAATTTTCCACCTCTTTGATCATCCATTAGTACCTTTGTGTCAAATCTCTCCCCATTTTTGTTAATATGGGAATTACCAATACCCCCAACATTGCAACATCAATGGTGATTAATGACCTTTAATAAGATGATAACAACAATAATGTACAAATTCCAATAGATCATATTCAAAATAAATTTAAATTTGTGTATTCGACACACTTGAAGTAGAAGGATTTGCACTTATAGAACCCTTGTGCAATAAAAATGATGATGATGGGACCAAGAAAATAGTCAAACTTTGTTGGGACTTATCATTGGTAGGCTTCTTGGGTCTCTCGGTTGTGCCACTCCCTAAAAAAATTCTATCATGTGAAGCGTCATCTATAGTGGTGGTGTGCGTCCTTGATTTCATGTGTTCATTTAGAGAACTAACAACATTACCACTTGTTAGCACCAAGCAAAACCATTTATTGTATTGTGTACATTCTACTCTTACTTTTTTCTTATCATCATAGCCTACAAGTGTTTCTTCCACCACCTTGAACAAATAAGGCTCTTTTGTCTTGTTGAAATCGTCTAGAGGTCTAATTTTTTTATCAATCTCAAATCGATATCTATCCACTGTTATCTACTTTTCTATGCTACTTGAATGATTTTCAACATTTCCATCCATTATAATGTGGTGTTGATAAGACATTGTTTTCATATGATTGTTTCTAAAGTTATGAATTGTTCATGCTAACATGGATACTTCCCCTGTTCCATAATCAATGCCACAACTTTCACAATGGATCCTTATTTTAGGGTCTCCTTTTTTTAATATGCTTTGAGAGTAAGTTTATCCTTCACAAATTCTTTCATTAAACTATTCACTTTTTAATTCTAAGACACCAATACATTAGGATCAACAACCATTCTTTGTTGCACTGACTCTGACTCATCTCCAACTCATGGTTGTTTATGCATACCTTTGTCCACACTCTATTGTTTTGAGAGTTTGGTGTACTTTCCACCATGTTTGACTCCAGTGTTTTGACATCCACTATGTCACGTTTCCTCTTAAATCCTATAAACATTGTCATAGATTTCCTTTTTTGTTCTTTCTTTATATTTAAAGGTTACCCAAGCCCAATGATAAATTCCAAAGGATATTCAAAGAGTTCATCATCCACAATTTCATGACGAACGTCAGCAAGTGTACAACCTTTTCGACAAATGACTGTGCCAACAACAAAAATTTATTCACTGGTAACAATTACATATTCCATATCCACCATTAGATCCATCTGCATTTCAATCCACATATACCTATTAGTTGTTTAATTAATGGATAAAATTATAATAAAAAAGCTAAAATATAGTTATATTTTCATGAAATGATGTGTATGCTCGTCATGGTGCATCCATAAGTAAATGCAAAAAAAACAAGTCAAATTTACAGATGCAAGCAGATATTGAGGAGGATTCTTTTATTTGTATAAATTTTGTCAATAAGGAATTAAAGGTGAGAAAATGATTGATTATAATCAGAAGGTTTCTTCAAGGATTAGAATATTATTCTTTATCTCATTTATACAAGGAGGCTAACTATGTGGCTGACAAACTGGCTAAAATGGGTGTATATCTTCTGTGTAAGGAGTCGGTGCTATCAGAAAAGGAATTAATTGAGGATATTGTTGAGGTGTTGGAAAATCACAGATTAAATGGTATTCAAGATAGCCATATAAGGGAGGAGATGGGACATATAAATTCCCAATCTCTTTAAGATAAGATTGTGGTCTCAAAGGAAAATGTTTTGAGAAATGGGCCATTCTAGAAGAATGATACGGTCTGCTATATTGAATGCAAGACATTACTAAACTGATAAGATCAGGGATAATAGTACACCAATGGAATTCACGAGTTGTCCTAATTAAGGTATTTTTAATTCAAGAAGGATTTTGTCTAGGATTTGTTTATAGAGAATCTATAGGGATGGACATGAAATATTTAGAAAAAAAAAAGGAAATATAATTGGCATCGGGCAGTTCCTTGGTTTTCGAGAAGGAAACACATGGAACTTTAATTGACTTTATAGTAGGGGTCGTTTAAGATGAGAGGATTTTTTTTCATTTTGCTAAAGCGATGATTTTTTTCTTTTATTGTGTTTATGTTTGTAGGTGTGATCTAGATTATGGTGAACAAGGTAGTTTATTTTGGCCTAACATGCTTGTGCAAGATAGAGGATTTGGATGGCCAACTCAGAAGACTTTATGTCATGGAGGAGTTCCATTTTCCAATAGTTAAGAATGTACTCGGGGTAGAATTTGTGGGGGCATGTCACAAGCGTGATGAGGAAATACTAGAGCACTTCTTCACAGTGATTATAGAGGCAACTAGTATTCACTACTAGACAACAATGATAGTGGAAAAACTTGTTCAATAGATATACAAGGAGGATGTTTCAACAACTATATGAATAATTTCCCCTAATCCAAAGAAGCGGTAAATTTTAGATGTTTTCATTGCATAGGTGGTGGGGAAAAGAAGAAAATGGTAGAGGCTCTCTCCTTGTATAGGGCAAGTTTAAAGGATTTCATTCACACTCCCTTTGCCAACTTTGTAAGAATTTATGGAGACTTATTCTCTGCCTCTCAATTGGAGAGGATAAATGTTTTTGATTAAGGTAACAACAGGTTTTGAAGGGGCCCCGAAACCCTATACAAAAGGTTACAAAAGATAAGCAACAAAGCACTTCTAAAAGGAACAAAACAAGCCCATAGCGAGGGTTTTACAACATGCTCCCACAACCTAGAAAAATTTAAGTTCCAGAAAAGGAAATCTGGAACCCCAGCTACAAGAGCAAGCACTGCGAAAAAATAAAATAAACAATTAATTCCAGCAACCCTTAAGCTTCCAGCAGACAGCATAATAATTACTTACAGCTAAGGACCAGCTGCCAGCAAAGAAAATCCCAAGAAAGACCTTACCCTTGCAAGAACAACACAGGGCAATCAAGAATTACCTTTTAGCCCTCCCTTTTGAGATCGTAAATTCATATCAAGAGAAGGCATGGATGATTTGACTTTCTTTCCTTTAACTGTTGTCCATCCATCCTCCTTCAGAGCATCATTTTTCCAAGCCAAAGAATTACCTGCAGTCATCTGAGAAATTGGGCTAGCCACACCAGCATCCAAAAGAGGGATAGCGACAAAGACACCTCCATTCCCTAAAACCCCCGCTGGAGAAACAGTAGAAACCACAACACCAACAGGCAAAATAGTTGAAGCAGAGACATCCTCAACAGTCCTTTCATGGACAATAGCAACATCTGGAGCACCACTTGTCTGAACCTCTGAAGCAGCATTAGTAGCATCATTCTTTGCATGATCATTCTGAGAGGAGCAAGCAGCCAAACCCCCATCCGAAGATTTACGAACCGTGTAATGGTGGTCAGCAGCCCTCAACCACCAAGAAGGTGATTTCTTCGATTTAACCTTATCGGATAAACATCGAGCAACAAGATGACCAGTCTTGTGGCATTTCCTACATCTGAACGGGATTCCCTCATAATCTAAATTCTGAATCCAAGAACCCACATGGGATTCCAAAGTGATCTTCTCAGGAAGGCCCTTAGAGATATCAAACTCCACTAAAATACGAGGATAGGTCAGATGAAACACGTCAGAAGTAACCAGGTCAACCATCTGGGAATCCCCAATGGCCTCCCCAATCTCTTCCAGCACAGAATCCAGCCACAGATGAAGGGGAAGATTCGGGAGCCTCACCCATAATGGAATTTTATTAAAAGTTTCAGTGAGAGGATCAAAATCCTGATGCCAAGGTTTGGCCATCAAAGGAAAACGCTCCTCCCAAGAGAAA